>JAOUZG010026507.1:2798359-2825135 GCA_026289955.1 Argiope argentata | reverse complement strand
TTTAACCACTTCGCATACAATGACGTGTCTGACAAGCGCATCGAATTACTGAATTTTTAGTTTCAAGCCTGCAACTAAGCCACAGAATTAAGTATTTAAATACTAAAAAATCAATGTGAAATGATTTGGTATCCCAAATGCTCCATATATTTTTAAAAAATCAGATTAACTATAAATTACCAAAAATGGGATGATTCATCTAATTAGAAAGTTAAATGAATTCGTATGTAAAGTGGTTAATTCCATAACTCAAAGGATTTAAGCTACAGAGAGGAAATTCAGTATAGGATTCTGACTCCAAATTTGTATAGCTCTATCAAATTTTGTAGGGAATCTGTCGATAATTTTTATCTGTACAAGTAAGCCAGATAATACGATAACTACAGGACGGAGAAGGTGGGGTTTGTAATTTTTTTTTCATAGTTTCAGTATTTAATAGGTATTTAGATCCGGATACAATTTTGAATCAAATCTGTGAAATGTTTACTGTCTGTCAGTTGTTTACATTCACATTAAGTGAATAAAATAACACAAAAATACAGTAACAGTTAAATTTACTATTTAAGTTTGATTCTAAATATGTAGTTTAATGAGCATATTTTTTACGGAATGAATGTAAGTCATGGACGTAAGAATGTTCATTCGTATTTACGTAGATAAGGTGAATAAAAAATGCAACGACATAAAAAAGTGAAATTGAATATGCTGTTACTAAAATCATGGATCATTACAAAAATTGGATTTCAATCGGTCGACAAAAAGGTTATTATCTCTAAACTACGAAGCACAATATGCTAATGTTTAGGACACTGAAAATGAAAATATTAAACACTAATAGCAATAATGACTTTGCAAAAAAATAACTATATAAATCATTATTAATATTATATTAATATCTCTTATTATTTTAATGGGTATATCACTATTTATAACCATGGGGGGAATGGTAACTGCTTTATTAACCTTTTGACTACGATTATTTTTACATTCGTCGCTTATATACAGTTTAAAAGCTAAGAGCTAAGTGAAGAATTCAAACAAAACCACATCATTTAGTTTTTCTTAGAAATAAAACTTCCTTGAAAAAAAAACAGGATCTTCCTAAAATTATCCGAAAATCCAAATGTGTGATTATACGTTTATATTATCCAAATGAGAATCCAGCACTTATATAAGCATTTCGAGTTTTATATGGAATTTGTCGAAATGTGTGTGTCGGTTTGTTCATTGCAATTTTTGATTATGAAACGAAAAATATTACAGGTCGCATAGTTTTTTTATATTTATAAAAGAAAATGTGTATTCGTTTGTTCTTTGCTCTACAGTCTAAATCAGTAGACCTAGATCTTCAAAATTTGGCATGATATACTTTATATAAAGATACTATTTTTCAAAAATTGTAAATAGAAAATTAATCTGAAATTTTGATATTTTATTTCCCTGATTTAACATTCTGGGTATAACATTCTGGGTATTGAATGGTTGTGCGAGAGTGCCATCTAATCTCCAAAAAATGATACAGCCGCAGAAGTCAACAGCATCTTATTAAAGTAGTTTAGTGGAGAGGATATTTACTACAAATCTTTTGATACAACAAGAAATCGTGATGATGCAGTGCAGTATCCAGAGGAGTTTCTGCACACCTTAGACCCTCCAGGTTTTCCACCTCACATACTTCACCTGAAAGTTGGAACACCAGTAATGCTACTACGAAACCTTTGTCCACCAAAGTTGTGCAATGGCCCCAGACTACAAGTGACTAAACTTAATAAATATGTAATCGAAGCTACGATAATTACTGGATGTGCTCGATGAGAATTGCTTTTAATACCCCGCATTCCACTAATTCCATCGGACTATCCTTTTGAATTTAGAAGAGTGCAGTTTCCTGTAAAAGTTTGCTTTGCAATAACCGTTAATAAGTCACAAGGGTAAACATTAAAAGCAGCAGGGATCGATTTAAGAGGAGACTGTTTTTCACACGGCCAGTTTTATGTAGCTTGCTCCAGAGTCAGTTCATCGAGCGGCTTAATAATTTTAGCACCAGAAAAAGAAATCCAAAAATGTTATAAACTAAGAAGTTCTTGCTTAAACTTAGGTATAATAATAAAATGTGGATGGCCTGCGTTTGCAAAGAAAATCAAAGCTTTAAAAGGATTGTTAAGGACAGTTTAGAATCGGTTTATATATATAAGGAGTCCTGGAGCCCCGGGACCCTCCCAAAATTAGAAAAAATTATAGGTAATAAGTAATTATTATAGATGTAATTATATTGTAATATTATATAGGTAATTATATTGCTAATTCTATTACCCGAGCAATGCAGGGTACGGGAATGCTAGTATTCATATATAATTCAAATATTTAAGACCTTTTCCATTGTTAAAATTTAAGGAAAAAAAGTTTTTCTACTTACCCAAACAATTTACATAAAAAATCGGAAAGTGAAATTACATCACAGCAAAAGACAACGTGTAATTTGAAATAGATTAACCAAGCACTTAACCCTTTAATGACAATTTAATACCTCGGAAATCGACTTCATTTACCAACCCTCACTTTTATAAAGAGAATTGTGAGCATCGCATTATGTAGATTTAATGTAATTTAAATACAACCAATATTCCCATGCGAAACAGCTGGTTACCAGGACGGCTAGTTATTAGACAAAGACACGATTTCTTTTGTATTTATCACTGGAAATTGTAAAATCGAATATCTATCACAATTAAATTAATCACATTTTGTTCCTATGGTAGTAAATCTTTGTTTTTTTTAAAAATATTTAGTCGTACAAATAGAAAACTAATGTCCTTTTTATTTCATAAATTAAAAACACTAACACACATATACAAATAACTGATTATTCAAAACAAAAATCTTTAAAAGAAGGGGGGGGGAATGAAACAATTTTCTCCTTGTATTTATTTTTCTCATCCCGCCTGACAGAACTACCATAAACACAACAAATTCAAATGAGTTAACGTCCCTTTCCCTAATCACCGAAGTGCCAGCTTAGCGCCTTGGAACTTGTCCAATTCATCTGCAAGGCTACGACTTCTGTTTGGGGGAAATAATTAAGCCCAGAAAAATCATCAATATTTTTCAAATTACGCCCTTCTACTGATTATTCTTTAATTGCGTGAGATTTATGGGACCGCCCTTGACCGCACTTGGAACTTCAAAGGGCTGCACTGAATGCAGTTTCAAAAATGCACTCGAAACTTCCCTTTGTACTTGCCATTTCCTTCCGATTATCCGGCCATCTGTTACAGGAAACGATTTGGTGAACTCTTTTTGGGTTCGATTTTTCGATTTCTAATATACCATTGCCGTAAAGGGCCAGAATGAAACCTTAATTGCGACGTCGATATCAAAGCGGAACCCCCTTGAAGGCTTCTTTTTTTATTTCATTTTTATTCCCTTTTTTATTTACAGAAAAGCAGAAAATTGCTTTTGGACTGCCGATTAGTGGTTTTTATCTCGGATATATATAAACCTCTAATTGTATTTTTTCTCCTCTCTTCGATTTTATGGTATTACTTTCCTGAAATTGGAGAAATAAAAAGAGTTAGAATTGAAAGTGGGATTGTGTTAAACTTCTAATCAGCAAAAAACAAAGTTTTTTTTTTAACAATAAGTTTCATATGTTCTTTAAAGCTTGTACAGAATAATTGAAGATGGTGGTTGAATAGCTTTATTGTTATTCAGAATGTTTTTAAAAAATGCATTTAATTTTTTTGATTTTCCTTTAGTTCCGCTTGATTTACTTAATTAGCACTCTGTCAAAATCTGCATGGTGACTATTGGTAAAGAATTTTATAACTTTGAACTACAACCGTGTACTATCAAATGATATTAAAATATAGGATGATACACCACTTTGCAAGCTTCGAATGCATTTTGAAAATTTTGAATAATTAACTAGAATTAAAATGTATCAAGTTGATAAGCTTGAAAGATATTTAAGGTATTTATTGTTGTTTTGTCTTAAATTTAACTCATAGTAACTTCCTTCTAAAATATTTCCTTATCCATTCCACTTTTCCTTTTTAATAAATCAAATGAAGTATTATAAAAATAATGTGTCCAGTGGATGGATAATAAATCACCGGTATAAATATTCTTTTAGAGGATTCCTTCAATGAGTAAGAAATCACTTATAAGAAATAGATTTTTTTAGGGAGATCCTGCTATCCCTTTGTTTAAAGGTCAACCTAAGGTCAAAAGTATAAGAATTCCTTTCAGATATTTACATCTTGTGTGATTTATGAAGATATCGTAGTATATAAGTCGAAAGAGAAATGTTTTGTCCCTTTTTAATTCTTCTTGCGTTTTTATGCTGTGTTGCTGAATAAAACCGAAATTTAAAAAATTGAACGTGTGTTCTCTTCCTGATTTTCGGCAACGACTTTGCACAATACTTTCAATTTAAAAGATTAATATAAATTATATTGCATATTTTATCGATAATATTTTAATCTCTAAATTGAGTTGTAATTTATTTCCAAAGTTTTGCCTTATTTTCGCCCATTGTAACTACATTCTACAATTTTCTCTTATTTCCTGATCCAATTCCACTTTTCCTGTTAAATAAATCAAATGAAGCTTTGTAAAATTGCTACTCCATCGGTCCCCACGTTTGGAGTGATGGGATAGATATCGATGATGTTAACAGATTCTTCCAAAGGATTCCTGCGTTTCTTTTGTCAAGGTCAACACGTGTCAGAATTCCTTCTAAAATTCAACACGTGTCAGATTTATGAAAATGGCTTGGCATATAAGATAAGATATAAAGGATTTCTTTCCTTTTTGCTACCTTTGTGTCATTTAAACCTTCGTCTTTTTTTGTGTCCGCGCTGCTTGTACATAAAGCGTGCCTCTCGAGATAGAATGAAACGATTTAAAAATTCAACCTGTCTCCTCTCTGATTTCGACCACGACACTGATTTCTTAAAATCAAAATCATTAAATCTTTAAAATAAAATCAAAATCAAATTGAATACATAATATAATATTTTTTGTTCGAAATTTGTTTTAAAACCTTTTAAATTCAACTCAAATTCAAAATTGAATCATGTTCTTGGATTTATTCGGGTTAAAAATATTTATCAAAACTCTTGGATTGCACAAAACTTGTTAATCAAATGGGATTAAAGCAGTACCACATTTTTTTAAATGGAAATATTCCATTTTTTGACAAACCCAATTGGTAGACCAAATAAGATTGGGACATTACTACATGGAATTTAGGTAGTGAGGTTTCAGATGTCGAGTCTCATAGAGACAAATTCTAGACATTTCCAATTGGTAAACCAAATGGGATTGGAGCATTATCACATGAGATACGCGCTGGTATCTATTTCCAAAGTGGCAAAATCTACGCAAATCCATTTGGTATATCAAATAATATTAAAGCAATATAACATGAAACGATGCGGTAATTTCTAATCCCATGGGAGCAGATTTTAGGCCAATCCTATATTTATGATTGACAAAATTAAAACAAATCAGTAGCAAAGTTGATTTGTTGGACTTTAAAATAAATTTCGTGAATCAAAACAAAGATCTTTTACAATTCCCTGTTTATTACACTGCTCAAAATAATGTGAGAACAACTTAAGCAATTTAGGAAAATTATAAATATTTCTATTTATAAAGTTAATACTTCCACCTCAAAATTAAAATATCAAAAAACCAAAAAAATATTGCTTCATATAATTATAAAATACAATTTTTTAAGTAAATTACTAAAATATGTGGCTTTAGGTTTAATTTTCTTTTCTGTTTTGATGTAAATTTTATTTGAAGAAAAATTTTTTAGCATAAATTATCGACAATATTATCATAATTCATTTCATTTTTCTTTGATTTGGATTCAATACTAAAATTTTATGTCGGAATAGGATGTTGTTTTTGGGATGAGGTTTCTGGCTTGAACAAAAATCCGTAAGCGAAAAATAAAAAAAAAATATCTGCACGAAATCAGCTTTTAATAGCGCGTTGCCATTGCATTTACAAAAGCTCTGATTTTAAAAAATAAATTAGTGACTACAGCACATAAAACCTAGATATGTCATTTTGAGAGCGTGATTATATGAAATGAAACAAATAGGAAAGGGAATATTTTTTCAACAGTAGATGCGAGACAAAGATTTTATGATTGTTTGCAATACTAAAGTGACTCTTATTCAATTAAATAATCAAAGTGAATAAAAATGTAATTTAACTCGCACGAACAAGTAGTGTTGGTCATTCAAGAAATTATGTTCTGACATGATACATTCAAGTATGCATAGCAAATTTCATTTTAATCTTTATTTTTCACCTACGTAGTTTTGTTGAGGCCAAAAACCTCATCCCAAAAACATCACGTTCTGACATGATAATATCAAGATTATTGTAGCTCTCAAATGTAAAGGAGTTATGCAAATGAAACATACTGAATTATAAACTTCGATGAAATCTATATATATGCTCTAAAACTCCATAAACCAATCCACCGAATTTTAAGATTATGCCATTCCATCATTTTATAAGAAAGAGAATGTAATATCTATGTCAATTCAAACGGAAAGATCAGTGATGTACGTAATGTTTTAATGCATCGTGTAAAATAGTGAATTATCGCAAATCATACAGATAAAGCTTTAATTTATTTCCTTCGCTTTAAGGGTGCGTAATAAAGTGTCAAAGGAATTGAAAATTACTCCAAGTTTTATACATAATGGTTTAAAATTCGAAATTGCTGCGAACTCCTTCGACGAAGTTTTATTGTATTGCGAGATGTCGAATTTTGCATTGGCACTGGAAAGCGAAGTTAAAAGTTTGAAGAAAAATGGAATTGAAAAGTAGGGGTAATTTTACTTTGAGCATGTTCCTTCAAATGGGAAATTTCTCTACAGATAAAATTATATTAATTATATAATTGAAATAAATTAAATCCTTTTAGTTTCAATTATAGAGCTCATTGGACACAATAAAGACAAATGATATTTGAAATCTGAATATTAAAACCTATATATCGAAGTAAGACATCCCCTCCAGAAATATTGACTTTATTAGTCTATCTAGTCCTATGGTGGGTTCTTCATAGTTAAGATGCAGAAGCTTTCGACGTGGTGATTGGTTCTCGTCACCCATGTGAGTAGACGGAAAGGTTGAGGTCTGGCTCCTCCCATCGATGATAGGACATATTTCCTTAGGGAAGGGTTGTACCGTAGCCGGTGATGGCTCTTAGGACTCGATCACAGTCACGGCCAGTGTAACTGTTGTGGTAGTCCGGTCATTCAGATTTTTACGAGTGCCTTTCGGTGGTCGGAAAGACGGGCCGTGATTATTGGCCTATTTACATCTGTTGGTCCGATTTCGCCAATTTATATTTCCTATGAAAAGTGGCGTATTATTTGCATATATAATATGCCATGGATGGTTTCATACCTCCCAAACCATATTTTGGATTATCAAACGTTTCTTTATTGAATATTCTCTATGATATAAAGGGCCACGACGGCCTTGGAACCAAAGGATATCAGGTTCGAGAAATGATTACCTCAAAGAACAGTCTTGTAAGCGGTTCTGGTGCTCGTTAAATCCGTCTGCACCAAGAGTCTTCCCACTGCTGTGGTGGAGAGAATGAAGTGGCAACTCGGATGTCGTTCTCGTCATCTGATGCAGTTCAAAATTACAAGACCTTAGTGTTGCTTTGAAACGGGATGTTGCTGTAGCTGTACTAAACCTTTCTTAATCGAAATGTCATCATTTAAGAATAAAAAATTCTATCAATTAAAATATTTAAAATAATATCTTTTTATGTGTAAAGTTAGGAGGTTTTAAGAGAAAAACACCGGTCGCCTGCTACGCCTCCGCCTCCATTTTTAGGAGATATCGCAAAATAAACCTTGATACAACTTCCAAACTCAACTATTACACTAATTTCGCCAATTTATTACGCCACTTGGAGTGCGTAGATGACCACTCTAAGTATTTTATCTTTATCTTTTAAATTAAGTCATATATGTTAATTTATTAATGCACATATTATGAAGCTATTATATTTATTCATCCTATTACATGAAATATGTGCCGGGTTTCTGGCACAGAGGTAGCGCGTCTTCTTCGTGTTCTGGGAGTCCCCGGTTAGGTCATCGTGTGCTGTCTGTGAGATGTGTGACTGTGTCCCCGTATAAAAAGGAACTGTAAAAGCAAATGTGGTGAGTGTATAGCTGTCGTACTCTTTGCACTAGTTGGCGCTACTTCAAAAACAAGAGACGCTCCCTTCGGCTTAAATCGGATGACGTATCAGCGGGGGGAAGTATCCTTGAGAAGTGCCATAAGTAACTACAAAAACAACAACATGAAATGGGTAGAAAAAAAAACCCGAATTATTGCGATAGTCCGGTAATTTAGTTTTGTGTGTATTTGTGTCTGTTCCTTATGGAGGGTCGGGATAGTGAATGATTCAATGGAGTAGGTCAATTTTATTTCTCTTCTCTACCGTTCTCCATATTTTGGCATAAGAGAATAACGTCCAATAAAGGCATCAAGAACCGAAGGGGCGTATATGTTTCAAACACTAAAGAGGCGGTGGGAATCAGAGAGAAAGAGGGAGTGGGGGAGAATGAGAGATTTCATCATGTTCTATTAGCGTTAAAAAAGTTAATGATATTCAGAATTTTGAATCTGTGGATCCTGCCTCTCTTCCAAAAGTGTCCACTACGAAACCCTACAGACCGACAAGAACTTTCTAGTGATAGGCGTAGTTATAATAATAAATTATAAGATAGTATTTGTTAAATAAAGCAACTACGATAATGAAAAATTAACTGTGATAAAGTCAGGTTTCTTTCATCTAAAAAAGTTATAATTATTTTAAAGTTACAACAAATCTAATAAACAATACAACAATACTTTTTCCAGCTATTATTCAGAGATTCTGCTAGAGATTAACCGCTTAACAGTTTTGCACGTATGCCGTACGTGCATCGATTTATTGGATTTTGATAGCTGTAAGCGAAAAATAAACCATTCATAATGATTATAATTCAATATGAAAATTACTTCGAATAAACAGAAAAGCCATGTATTCAATGGATTTCTATTTGAAACAAAATAAGAAAATACTCCTAAAATAGGTGTCATCTTATTAGATAGTAAGGAAAATAAAAGTTAAGTGGTTAAACTATAACTTTTATAATTATACAGAAAATTCTACAAAATTGCTAATACATTACTTAGGAATTTAAACCCTCATGAAATAGGCTTTGTTCTTGCAAATTACTTTTTGAAAGGCCAACTCTTATGTGGGATGTTATTTTTTTTCATTGCTTCTAATTATCAAGGAACATTTCTTACTAAAGAGCGAAGATAAATGAGTAGAAAAATGACATATACATGAAAAAATTCCAGCAGTACCTTTTATCAAAATTCTCAGTCGCATATATTGACAGCTTACTTTTTGCCAGCAATTTCCATTAAATCTATTTCCGAGATGAAAATGTCATCTTTCTATTCATCGCTTAGTAATAGTCATTAATTAAATTACCATTATGTCTGTTTTTTAGCCTTGAATTTTCCATCGAGAGAACCCCAACATCCTCCGCCTTCTACTAATTAATCAAGAAGGGCAGCAAATTGTTTATTATTCATAAAAGGCTCTCCTTTTTGGTTTTTGTCTGCGCGAAACCATCTTCCAAATTAAAAGCTTATTTGCCTTAGATTCTTGAAGCATTGTGATGCATTAGGTGAATGAATTTTGAAATTCGATATTTCTTTCAATTCCTACTAGTATTGCACACTCCCCTATTTATATATATATAATATGTCCAAATTTTCAATCGTTAATAAAATATTTTTTATTCATCCACTCAAGTTCAAGTTAATATTTTTAAACTTGAACCGGATGACATTTGATGTTAATACAATTTTTTCAAATAATAATTCATTAATTTTTATTAACTAATTAAAAACTAACTTTCTCGTCAAAAATCTTTATTTCCCCTTCGCAAAATAAATAACGAATTCAGTTTTTCCCCACACGCCAATGAGGTTAGGCTTAACATGTATTCGACCGATTATTTCAAACGATTCTGTTTATTTTCTTAATGTTTGAGGTTTTGAAACTAAGCATTATTAACCCTTTGCACTCCGATAGTGTCTCTGACTCCCCATTCAAGATTTTGCATTATTTTGACGTTTTATTTATTTGTTTTTCAAATTTAATTGTTAAAAACGCCTACATAATGGTTAAGAGATGTAGATTGATTTTTCAAATAAATTCGACTTAAAAGAATTATCTGTTTAATTTTCATAAAAATAAACAAATCTTGGTATTAGGTGGATAATTTTGCATCTAATTATTTTTCGGAGTGCTAAGGGTTAATGAATCGATTTTTTGGACACACACATACATATATATAATTTGTATAGGGATTAGGGTTCTATGGCCTATGATCGGAGAAGATACGAAGAAATTTTCTGAAATCTTGTCATAAGAACAATTTCAATAGGTATTTTTCCCTATAGGAGTCTACCTGAAACTCATTTTTTCCCCAGTTTCTTGGAACGCATGCAATTTCTCTGTCTACAGAAATTTGTAATGTGTATATTTTTAAAAAGACAAGTTCATTTTTAAAATAAGAAAGTAAAAACCTTAATTTACGAGTTTTCCACACTTTAAATGTTAAATTTATGTCCTTAAGGTAGAAAGATACACGCTCTTTGCCTTTTTACAAATCATTGATTTATTATTTCGATAAGCCAAGAAGAAATATTAACATTAAAATCAAGTGTTATTGTATATTACTCTATGTATTAATCATTTATTTCAACTCAGAAGTATTTTAGAAGCTTTTCATAATTAAAAATATCAAAATTACGTAGATTTTCGAATTACATGACATTCAGTAATTTTTAAAGTCTTTACTAAAGGTATAATAAAATAAAAATAGGCTCTCTATAATCGTTGAATCTGTATTAACATATCATGTTAATTTTGGAGTAATTTTAAATCGGAAGTATTTTTAATGGATAATCAGTTTCTGGTTATGAACTTGAAGATTATCGCATTAAAAGACATGTTCTGCTTGCTTTAACAAAGTAACTATTTTTTTGTCTTTTTATTATAAAAACAGCAAAGCATTCTTTCAATAGATGTTAAATTTTATATAAGATGTAAAATTTATTTGCACATTTATTTATTTTTTTGTTAAGTATGTCCCAATTCCCTGAAGAAAATTAATTTATGACTATATGTAACAAAAAAGATGGAAAATCTTTTCGTAGTTTCAATTTGATGTACGAGAATTGTTTTTGCGGTGTAAATCTCTTTTTCAAAAAATAAACACGAATTTAAAATAATTCTTTTTATTTGGGATAAAAATGTTCATTTTTTTTAGTTAATTGTGTGTTTAAATCATGTTTATCAAGTCTTAAGATTATTTATTATTATTTCTTCTGAATTATTTAAATAGAGCTTTATTACGAAATTAACAATTCTCTTCAGTAATAATGTGCTGAATTTTTAAAAAATGTCACATTTTATATGGTTTAAAGTGTAAAATGTATTAAACTGCTATTTTTTAGTAAACAACTTTTAAATCGTAAAATTTTAACTAAGAGTGTTGAATTAACCATTAAATTTGGGAAAAAATGTTTGTCCCTGAGGGGTCATAGCACGAAGAAAATTTCAAATTTTCATAAAAAATCAAAAGAGTTTAAGAAACTATTAAATGAGGCCAATTTTCACTCTAGCATTTAGCCTATTTCCTAAACAACTTATAACAAATGCAATTGATATAATTTGCATTCGTTACATTTGGTATGATATCTTAACTAAAAAAAAAATTAACATGCGATAACTAGCTAGATGCTCCAATTCATAAATTTTCAGTTTTTCTATAAAACTGGAATTAAATGCTTCTCGATTGCGAACCTCGTTTCATGCGGACAAATATTTTGAAAATTTGACAATGGAACCATAATCTTAAATCTATAAATGATTGTATCAAATAATAGAAGGTTAAAATTTTTGTAGATATAATCCACTTCATTTCTAATAAAAAAAATAACAGCCAGCTAATGAACTGTTAGTTCTACTTTGCAATCTTATCTAATCCTTATCTACATTATAAGTTATATCACTGACTTCCCTGATTTACCCGAAAGCACTCAGATAATAAATATCGAATGACCGGACCACAGCAACACTGGCAGGAACTGTAGTTGAGTTCAAAGGGCCATCACCGGCCACGGTACAACTTTTCCCTGAGGAAGCACGCCATTGATGGCAAGTGACAGACCTACACCTTTTCTTGTATCCTCCAGGTTGGCATGATTCAACCACCATACAGGAAGCATTTCATTCTCATTTTGAAGTGCCCCCTGTGGTTATCTATGTTTACCTTTTACTAATTTATTTTGGAATTTCAACAGTTTTTAAATTTTTATCAATAAATGATAGTATTAAATGAGATGTTAGTTCGAACTTTGAAACTCAATAGTCTCAAACTCGATTACTCATACCTTACATGTGAGTAATTGTAGAAGATAATTAAAACTAATAACTACAGCATAAATTTAAAAAACAGAATATTAGGTTGGAGAAAAAGAAATCCATTATTAGTTTACAGCCATCTACCGAGAAAACAATGGATTCCTTTCCATTATTTTCTTTTCATGTGGAATTTTCGAGAAAAAAAATTGAAAAAGAAATCCATTATTTTCTCGGTAGATGGCTGTAAAAAAATAATGGATTTCTTTTTTCCCAACCTAATATTTAGGGGATTTAATAATCTATATTTATAACTAATTATTTTATAAATTTTATAACAAAATATATCAAGCTTTTTTTATAAATAGTCGCAAAAATATAACACGCCAACATTCCAAACCTGTTGCATAAAATTACCCTCTTTTAATAAAACATATCATAATAACGCAATTCCATTAAGATAATGTGAATTTCTGACTGCCCTTTTAAAGTCATGGATTCGTTGCTGCTGCTAAAATTTTCATAAAACTGTCGGTACCAACTTGAAAGAAAATTAATTTTAATGCTTCGTCGTGCATGTCGGTACAACAAAAACACTCTTTTCATCAAAGCGTGACTTAAAATATTAGTTTATCTCCACCCACTTTATGAAAATAGAAAACGATGGTGAATTGGAACGAAACATAAAAAATAATAATAAAAATAATAATAAACTTCCATTGCGTTCACTTTGAATATGTACTGCATACATAATTTTTCTTCCTTTTTATTTCTGGAACGAGTTAGAATTTTCGAAACGTCGCTTCGAGCAAAATATTCGCCCGTTTATGTTAGAGAATAGGTTTCACCTGAGGAACAAAAAAAGAAGAAAAAAAAAATGTTTTTGTAAGTTTCCTTTTCCAGTAATAAGGGGGACCATCTTTCCAATCTCGGTTAAAGCTTTGTTTCCAAGTCGGTCGATAAGTGGCTTACTTGATTCTAAACTGGTAGAGGAATTCCTTCTCTAACCCAGGGATATCTTCAAATGGAATTCGCCTTTAGCTACCTCTCAAGTGTCCCAGTGACGTAGGAAAAGATCCGGAGACTCTGTTTCCTCTGAAGCCATCCCTTAGTAAAAAAAAACTTCAAAGAAGTAATACTAATAAAAGGAAAGGCTAGAAATTGCTGTTACTAAAAGGAGAAATAAAAAGTTCCGGTGTAAGGTGAATCCGAAAGGATAGCAACGAAAGTACCTCTTGAGTGGGTGTTTTCGCAATATTTGATTGGTCATTGTTTTAATATTCTGCTTTGAACCGCCCTCCGGTTCTCGTAAAAATTCACATTTGGTAATCCTGCGCTACGAAATGGTTGTTTCATTAGGTGAATAATTTATAATTTCGTTATTCGGCTGGCTATTACTGGTTCTTAAGAGGAAAGAAAATGGTGCTCGCTCTATGTCGTAGACATATTTTTTGCATTTAATCACCACATTTTGTTTTTTGGGATTCCTATGCAAAAACATCATTAATTATACGTATTCTTTTAACGTTTCTGTTATATTTACATAGGTTATATATTTACCATTTATTATATATAATAAGTACCACAACTGCTGCTATCAGTTTAGCGACACTTTCATACACTGAAAAGTCAAAATAAAATAAAATAAATAAATAAAAGATTAAAATGAAATCTGCCATGCATATTTCAATGTATCATGTCAGAACACATCATTTCTTGAACGGCCAAGCACCACGTGCTCGTGCAAAGTTAAATCATATTTTCATTTATTTTAATTGTTTTATTGAAATGAGTCTCTTTAGTATTGTAAATGATCAAAGAAACATTGTATTGCATTTATAGTTTTAAAAAATATCACATTTCCTGTTTATTTCTTTTCATCTTATCAAGTACTCAAAAGTACATTTTTCTAGGTTTTATTTGCTGTAGTCATTAAATTATTTTTTTAATCAGCTTTTGTAAATGTCATGGCAACACGTTCTTAAAAGCTGGTTTTTTTAGATGCTCGTGCAAATATTTCCATATATATATATATATATATATATATATTAAAAATTTAAACAGCATGAAGTTTCAAATTGAAAATTATTTGTGAGCAGAACTAAAAAATATTTAGGAACCAAACTAAAAAAAAAATATTTCTGAATCAAATTTAAAAAAAGATGCCGCTCTGACTAAAATACAGAAGACCGCAACTAAGTTGGTAAAAACATTGATTCAATAAATCAAAAAAAAAATTAAGATGAACAATATTCCTTGTAAAGATAAACAAAAAATCCCTTGTTTGAATTCCTGCTTGAGGGTGACCCTTGAGAAAGTCTTCCGGCAGGATTCATAATTTCTTTTTTTAAAATTCCTTTTGCTGTACTGATTTAATGTTTTCACTAATTTAACCCATTCGCTGCCAACCTCGAATACACTCTTGTTTGGTAGGGTGTTAACCATTTCCAGCACGAATATATTCGTGATACTTTCAATATATTATAACGTACTACTTGTCAAACTTGCAGACCACAAACATAAATATACAAGTGCAAAAACTTGAAAAAAAAAAGCTACAAATAAGTTTTTTTTACAAAAATTCTACTTTATTTAACAAGCGTAGTATGGCATTTTAATTATTTGAATAGAATAGAATATAATCTGAAAAATAGTCTAAGTAACGGTCAGTAGCGAATGACCAGCCTTTACAAATTAACAGAAAATTGTGTCCTGTTTTTAAGTATTTTTATATTTTCATTTATTTGCATTATTCGAGGGTTTTTTTTAGCTTAAATGTGCGCAAATAAGAAAAAGGATATCGAGTTTTGTTTCATTCCCATTGCCAACTCGTGTTTGATTTTTATACACTTAAATGATTATTTATGACAAAATATGTGTATTCATTTTGAAATTATTAGACTTAGACAAACAATAACGCTCATAACAGAAATGGCATTGGGAATAACCTCATACAATTTAGGCTTGGCAACGAATGGGTTAATTGGTATGTATATATAATATAATACCAGAATTGCTCATTTAAAGTTGCAAGATTCGTAAATAGTCGTAAAATATGGACAATTAAAATTCATTGTTACTATAAACAATAATAATTACCTTTAAAATTACAAAATTTCGTAGTGAAAAAAATTTTTAAATGATGTTTATGCATGAAAATTGAATTATTGCAGATTGTTACGGGAAAGTTAATAGCCTGAGGGAAAGAAACAATTTTATCATCGAATAAAAGCAGTCAACATAATTTGTTGTCCTTCGATTCCTTTGGCGCGAAACCGTAAAATCTTCGATGAATTCTTCATCTCACCTTTCTCTTGGATCGTTAAACATATTCCTTGTTCCGAGGGTCTGCACAAAATTCATTCATTCCAACATTCTTTCACTAAACGATAACAACCAATATCTGCATAAAGACAGAACCGTTGTTGACGCTTATTCCATTAGCGTCAACTAGGCGAAAAATTTATTTACCACGGGAGTTATCTGACAAACATCCCCCCTCCCAACATAAAAATAAATTTGTTATTAAATTCCAGCACTTGCCGACGGCAGGGCTTTTCTCTGGGATTACCATGTTCCACCAATTCCGGTTTTTAATTAAAATGGAATAGCATTGGCCACGCCAGCCCTTTGGCGAACTTTAATTAGATATTCGAAAAGTGTCTCCCCTATCTGAAATTTCTTAACGACTTTTAAATGCACAATTGTGTGCCACCAGAGACTTCGCAATTGACTGGCGATATTTGGTACAGCTTCCCTCCATTTGGCGACGGTCCAGGTGGCCCATGAGCAAAACGAGATGTAACCATTATGCAAATGGTCGAGCGAGTTGAAATGTCACTCGCTTGGCTTAGTCCCTTTCGTCTATTCCGCTGCTCGCTTCCCCAGTTGTTCAATTATTCCGGTTTTTGTTCCCAGTGTCGCCAAACCGGGAGGAATTAGAGCTGTCCGAGTAATTCTCCATTGGGAGGATGGATCCTTTATTACGCGGTTGGGCGGTAGGGAAATTACACTAGGTTGGATCCGTTGGAAGCAGAATGGGTTCCAACGGAGCGGGCTCAAAAGGATTGGATTTCATTCGGTGTCCATGCGATAATTTATTCCGTTGGCGAGTGTAAACATTTTAATTAATTAAAGTCGTTTATTTGTGTTAGAAAAGTCAATCTTCCGAATAAAATTTCGGAAGAAAAAACGAGTGTAGGTTTAGATTGCAGAATAAACAAATGCAGTTTAATGTTTAGTAAAGCAATATATGCTCCATTGTATTAGAAAGGGTAGGAAAATTCCATGAAGTATATTGAGTGGAAAAATGAAGGAAATTCTTGGCGCAAGTCGAGAAAAAGATTAAAAGTGCTTTTTCGCTTTAAAGGCGTAATATCCATGTACCGGTACTTAAAACATTCTGTTACATGTTTACGTGCCATTATTTTCGTTCCAATCCTTTTTATTTTTATTTAAGGGGTTAGAATATACGAGTGATTTCTTAAATTTTTAAAGCTAGGAAAAATTAAATTTAAAATTTTTAAAGAGATTTGATTCTAAATTGGACATAAAGCATAACTTTGACTTACATTTGTAATGTATTTGAGCCATCAGATTATTTTTCATTCTATAAATATTAAAAATTTTTGATATGCTTGTTCTTAAGTAATTGTAAGTTAAACATTTAACTGGTTAAATACACAAAAGAAAAAAAAGACCAAGAATTTTACGAGATTTGAAAGATTTAAAATAGTTTTGTACTCTGTATTATATTAAGCTGCATAACCATTAAAATCATCATTATTATTTAAGATATGCTGTATTGTTAATTTAATTTTTCATTAGATTTTAGTATGCCTTTAATATTTTCAAAGTAAATATAATTTATTAAGTTATCTTTGCTTTCAAATTTAAAATCATTCGATGCTCTAAATCATAGTAACTAATTCGGACTTACATATGCCTTTATATTTCTACTATGTGGATATTTTTGTACTCTGCACATTTCTTTGTCACTCTACTCTCTTGGAAGATGTTTCTTGTAATTAAAATCTTCTGCACAGAAATTGTTTTATTTTTTAAAAAAATATAATTGCTAATTTGTTAACATTTTAATAGGTTTTTTTATTTATGCATTTCTGATTACAAATCATTAATATCGTTATACTCCATTTGGAGAAAATAATTGCTTATTATGGCATATTTTTAAGCAATACGTGTTTTTCTATCGCCTTTCATTAAAATGAAGTGAATTAAAACAATTGTTGGGGCCGAGATAGCCTGGTTGGTGGGGCGATGGATTCGCTCCTTTGGGCTACGAATTTGAACCCCTCAGCCGAAGACACACTCCTTGTGTGTTGTGGCTAGCGCATGTGAAATCTCTCATGATCACAAAGTCCTCTATAGAGTAATACCGCTGGGGGTTACTGGATCAGAGGTGATCATTCTCTGTTTCAGATCTAAATTACGATCTGTGGATGAATGAATGAAATGCATGAATGAAGTCCGCCCCGTAAAAAGGGTTGTGACGTGTGTTTAGTTTAGTCGTACTGTTGGCCCTAGTTGGCGCTACTGAAAAACAAGACGCTCAATTGGCTTAAATCGCTGATTTATCCTTTCAGAGGGATTGAAAAAGAGCTAAAATTAATAACAACAACAAAAAACAATTGCTCAACCAGCACCTTTTGAAACCGATTCTGGTTGATACAATTCTGATTCAATACAATCAGATTTTTCTTTTGTAAATAAAATAAATTAAATCCTATTCTGTTTTCTTTTGTAAAATAGTAAATTAAATCCTATCCTATTTTCTTTTTCTTTACTATTTTACTAATAATAATTTATTATTTGTACTATATTTATTTATTTTTACTTCTTTACTAATACTAATAATAAACTAATATTTTACTAATACTGTTTTACTAATACAAATAAAATCCTATTCTATTTTCTTTTGTAAAATAGTAAATAAAATCCTATTCTATTTTCTTTTTATTTACTATTTTACCAATAATAATTTATTATTTTTACTATGTTTACTATTTTGCTAATACTAATGATAAAATAATATTTTAATAATATTATTTTACTAATAATTGTAAATAAAATCCTATTCTATTTTCTTTTGTAAAAGAGTAAATAAAATCCTACCCTATTTTCTTTTTATTTACTATTTTACTAATAATAATTTATTATTTTTACTATGTTTACCATTTTACTAATACTAATGATAAACTAATATTTTACTAATAATTGTAAATAAAATCCTATCCTATTTTTTATTTACTATTTTACTAATATTAATATTAAACTAATATTTTACTAATAATTGATATCCTATTTTCTTTTGTAAAATAGTAAATAAAATCCTATCCTATTGCTCGTCTAAAGTTATAAGAAAAATCTAATTTTGTTGCACACGTGGGATGGGATATGAGAAAAATGCACGAGTTCAAAATCCTAATTTCTATTCGATATCTGATACTCTTACGAAGTTTCCGTATAGCCACATATCAGCATTTAATTATAATTTTTTAGGGGGGGGGCGGTAAATCGCTTTTTTTTTCTAGAAAGGCATCTATTTTTAGATTAAAAGCAGAAACTTATCTAAATATGAAGTTTTATACAAATCGTTACAGTCTTTTACATGAAGTAAGTTAATTTATATACAAAAATTACTCATTTAAAGTTATAAGGTAGCGCATTGAATTGAACGGTATGTAGTTAAAAACAATTACCAGTATTATTTCATCCTATAATACGTTTTTCTCTTCAGTACATTTGAAATGCAGGTCATTAAAGATGAATGAATGTTAAAAAAAACGTTTATAAATATTATTCAATTTGGTTTACTGCAAATGCTTTCATCATTTTAAAAATCAAAATTTCTTAAGTACTTAAAAATACAAGGTACAAAATAAAGCATTCTATTATTTAAGCTAATAAAATGCACATAAAATCTCTAGAATATTTCATTATTTTTTTAAATACTTATATAATCAAAAGCAATAATCAGTAACAGCCCATTTTGAAAATATTAAGTGTCATTTCTAAATTTCCTGCGCTTATAACCGTGACTACTCGATCGCAGATAACTGAAGTGAAGTGAAGCGTGTGCAGTGAGAGGGCAATTATACACAAAGCAGGCTAGAGTTTACAATTAAGGCACTTTAATAGAACCTGAAATCTTGGACAATTCTTCGGACATTTAGTTCTTGTGCAGTAATTGAAGCTGAATGCCATTTCGAGGGAGAACCATTAGAGAAGAAAATTGCATTAAGTACTCCAATAAAGGGGACGTAGAGAGCTGATTTTTACTTTTTTGTTCTTCCTTTTTCTCTGCAGTCGAAAGAATGAGAAGTACCAGAGAAAGCTTTTATGTTTTCAGAAAAAGTATAAAATCCTCCAGATATGATATCATCTGAAAATTTAAGCCGTCATATTTATTTTCTTTATTTCTCAAACAAAAGAAGAGAAATTTGTTTTAAAAATTGATTATTTTCCTTCTCCGCTGGTATTGGGCCAAGAAAGAGCTTACTCAGTCAAACCTTACAGTTATAAATTTTATAGCTCCAAGTATTTTCGATAGTAAACTCTTCTCCTCAACTGCAGTTCTTATTTTCTGTTCTCTTCTGATCATATATTAAACCATTTTAGTCGCGCTGTATTGATAAAGTTTCGCTTTCTTTTCTGCCGCTCGTTTTTAAGAGCTAATAAAAATAGAGATGATACTCGTCTGGCGTAGAGATGTAATAACATCGCATTTGGGCATATCTCTCATTTCACATCTGTTACAGTTTTTGAAAAGAACAATCGAGTGAGTTGTTTAAAGACAGATATTGATGGAAGCATTGTTCCATGGACATTTCGGAAAATGTTACATGGTTATTGTCGGCGATGAAGAGCTCCTTTTCTTTGATATTTTTATGATGAAAAGAATGGCTTTGCAGTCTTACTGAAAATAGGTTATTGTTTCTCTATTTCGAATTCACATCACCAGGTTCATATTTTTTTTCGGTTGTGGCTTTTATTGATATCTATCTCAGTTTTTAGCTTTTGTTTGATCAAAATGTTCCGCTTACTGTAAAACTGAAGAATGTTCGTTTATATTATCCATGATAATCTACTTTTTATCAACTGTTGTAGATGATTTAAATCCCTTATGGCTTTGTACATACAGTAGTTCCAAAATGCATCCATAAAAATATTTCTAATAAGAAAAATGACCAATGAGATTCCATGCTTGAAGTTTATATATTACGTCCACACCAGCTAAGTATATTGCAATATCTTCTTTTTCGTTTTTAACCCTTTAAGGGCCTGTGTAACTTTCAGGTCACATTTTAATTTATCAATATTTTACAAAATAATTATAGCTTTTTTCATGATGACGCATAAATCTTAACTGTATGACATTGCAAACACCACCAATAATAGTATTCATGACCATTGCTATTCTCATCAACCCGACATAGCAAAATAATTGCTGTGCAAACTGTTGGCAGTAAAACTACGCGAAACCATTTGATTCAATTGAAATTGTTTTGTCAGTGATTGCCAAACTATGTTTATGGATGCATGTGCATTTATGCCTTACACCAAATGCAAATTGTTTTATGGATTTTCACGTACGAGCTATTTTGCACAGAAGTGCAAATTTTATAGGCCGGTGGGACTTGAAAGTAATAATGATTATAACGCAAATAAAATTGTTTAGACACAATAATTTGTTTTCATTTGCATATATAGGTTTATAATTTCTGATTTTTCGTTCCCACATTTTTTTTTGGAGTTAAAACAAAAATTCGGCCCTTAGAGGGTTAAATTAAATATAGTCGTTTCGTTAACAGAATGATATAAAAATATAAGGATAAGTCAGCACTTGGAAAAAAAAAACTGCTCAACAAAAGATGAGCAGGGCTATATTTCCATTAGAATCTTAGTTTTAAACATTTATTGTAGTTTCGATGTGAGCATTCTTTCTAATTGGAAGAATGTCCAGATGGCATTTTAATTCTCTCTAAGTATAATTTATGATAACTGTTATAGCATGAATCTTGTATTGTATTAATATGACCCACTAGAGTTGCAAACACTCTGCTCTTTATGTAATTTCAAGAGTGATATAGGACAGTAACTGTCAATTTGAATTCGTCATACTAAAGAATACAATGAGCTTTTTCTTTCGTTGACCAATTAAGTAATTATCAAATGCAAAATCACTATTTTTATAATATTTGATTAGTTGTTCGACTAAAACAAGTGGATAACATGCTTAATTACGCGTCGGTCTATCTACATCAGTCGATTTCTTTTCTACGTCATTTGGGGCAACGCAATACAGATTAGAAAATTTTAATTTTCTTTATTCTGAATTATTTTAATTCGAAAGTACTTCAAAATGAATCCGAAAAATAAATGATTTAACAATGTGTAATTTTAAATGCATAAAACATTAAGAAAATAAACAGAATCGTTGGAAATAATCGATCAAAAAGATGTTAAGCCTAACCTCATTAGCATGGGGGAGAAACGGACTAAGATCTTACTTATTTGGCGGAAGGAATGAAATGGAAATGAAGAATTTTGGAGAGAAAGTTAGTTTTTAATAAACTGATAAAAATTAATGAAATAATATTTTTAAAAAAACTGTATAAACGTCAAATGTCTTCCGCTAAAATTAAATAAAAATTACTTGAACTTGAGTGGACGAATAAAAAGTATTTTATTAACGGTTGAAATTTGAACAAGATATATGTAATATAGGGAGTGTGTTTACTAATAATAGAAAATGAAAAAGTTTCCACGACGGCATTTTCCCTACTGCATTAACTTATGGCAACGTTTTAAAGCTTTCTGATGTTTTACACGCTTTGTGTTTCAACATTTTTAAACGAGACGATATCCTTGCGCTAATATAAAACTCCCTTCGGAGGATCTGTCACTGAATTTAACAAATGCGAACCGATTCGTTTTCATTAGACGCATTAAACACTGACTTTCTGTATCCTCTAGGTAGATGAGCCGCTGGAAATGTGTCCTTTCGTTATTAAAACCATCCTTTACGTTAAGTGGTTTTGTACTGCTCATGAATTTATAGATACTGTAACAGTTTAAAGCAGTTACGGCCTGATGATGATAACGTCTGGGAAAAATGAGCGAAAACCCAGCAAAAATAAATCACTTATATTTGGAGAATTATTATTTTAAAGTAATTTTCAATTTCAAGTGACTTCCAGCTTAAAAGAAGAAAATTATGTTTGTTTAAATAATATTAAGTGCGTCATTTATAATTTTTAGAATCTATAGCGAATTTTTGAGTTGCTGTGACGTTATTATTATGGCATAAAATTCTTTGAATGTTAGGGCATGAAACAAAGCAACGTATTGCTCAGTGTCAAATGATATGGTTTGTGATTATTATTATTATTTGAACTGATTGCACTTGAACTTTAGTAATGAACTATCAAAGACAAATGTAATGGAAGAACCATTACATTGGAGGAAAATTATAAGCACACTTTAATAAATATTGCATAAATAACCAGTAAAATGTTTGAAAGTTTTGTAAATCAAAATGTCTAATGTATGAGAGTTTTATAATTCAAATTGATCAATGCATCGAAGTAGCATGATTTAAATTGAGTTCAGCATGGAAGTCGCATTAAATAATTTGATTTATGCATGAAAGTTGCATGATTTAAATTGATTTTATGCATGCAAGTTGCATGTTGTTGTTATTTATGGCACTTGCCTATGGACAAGCCACCCGCTGATACAGCAGCAGATTTAAGCCTAAAGGAGTGTCTCTTGTTTTCGCCAACTAGGGACGAGAGTACGATTTATTTACACACTCGCCGCATTTGCTTGCACAGCCACTTTTTACAGGGGGGGGGCAGATTCACACATCTCACAGACGAATAGCCATGCTCAAACCGAGACTCGAAACCTGGGACTCCCAGAACACGAGGAAGACTCTGTGCCAGAAAGCCCGCATTCAAGTTGAATGATATAAATTGATTTAATCATGAATTATTATAAATTATTTATAAAAATCGATCGTAAATTTCTTATATACTAATTTCCACTAAAATGAATATTCAATTTAATTATTTATGTATGGAATTTGTATTATTTAAATTGATTTATGCATAGAAGTTGCACAATCGAAATTGATTTATGCATGAAATTTGCATGATTTATATTGATTTATGCTTGAAAGTTGCATGATTCAAATTGATTAATGCATGGAAATTGCATTATATAAATTGATTTAATCAGGAATTATTATAAATTATTTATATAAATCGATCACAAATTATTCATATAAATCGTAATTATTTAATAACAAGTAAATAAAATAAAAAAATTCATTCTTGACGTTAGTAGGAATTGACTTAATTTTTTTTTATATTTCTTTTTGAAAATGCAGGTTGTGAAAAATTGTATACCCACAAAAATGAATATTCAAATTATTTGTCCATGGAAATTGTATTATTTAAATTGATTTATGCATGGAAGTCGCATGATCGAAATTGATTTATTCAAGATAGTTGCATGATTGCAGTTGATTTGTGCATGAAAGTTGCATAATCTGAATTGATTTAGGCATGAAAGTTGCAGGATGGAAATTGATTTATGCATGAAATCTGCATGATTTATATTGATTTATGCATGAAATTTGCATGATTTATATTGATTTATGCTTGAAAGTTGCGTGATTTAAATCGATCGAAGATGCATTACATAAATTGATTTAATCATAAATTATCATAAATTATTTATAAAAATCGATAGAAAATTAATTATATAAATCATAATTATTTAATTAAAAGTAAATAATTTTTCTCTTTGTTGACTTTAGTAGAAATTGACTTCTTTTTCAGTAAGAAATATAAAAAAATGCAGGTTGTGAAAAAAGTGTGGAGCCACTAGGAAGAATATTTAAATTAAGAAATCGCGCTAATACTCATACTTTTATAACTGCACTAATTTAATAATCAGTTTCTTGCTCATTTTCAGACAAATTTTAATTGCTTGATAATTAACGTGTTAAATTTCATTAAACAAACAATTAGGCAGTAACAAGTGTCGCAATCATATTTCCGATTTAGAAAAATATAAAATTGCAGTTGGAATTCTCCGCAAAGTCTTACATTATTCGGCATATGAAATATTATTAATTGAAGTTTCTAAATTCAAAAGACTTATTCCAAAGGAACCCCAGCCCCAGTAGCTATCCCCTGGAGATTAAGTCGAACAATAGCTTTTTGAAATGAGTTGTATGCTGTTCTTTATTCTTCATTTTCTCTTTAATCTGTGTGTGCTTGGGGAAGGTGTTTTGATAGAACCCCACCACCACCCCTCTTTCTCCTGCCTTTTCCCCAGACATAATGGACAGAAGAGTTTTAATAACGCACTGTCAGCTTATTATCTTTAACAAACAGCTTCGTTTGCAACAAAAGAGTTCTGCCTTTGAGAAATCAACAAGTAGTTCCCGGGGACTTATTTTTTACCACATTCTCTTCTAACTAATTAGTTTTCCATTCTTCGGGGTGTTGGGGAAATGGCTTTCTTTTGTTAATCTAATACCTCCTGTGCATATCTGCTTGTTTATTTGTTGATGATAGATTAAAGTTAGCGAAATGATTTACTTAGTCTCTGATCGTGCTCTGGTGGTTGTTTGTTGTGTTGTTCTGGAAGCATGTTTTTTGTCAGAACGTGGGGTTCTCTTAAGCTCTGGATCATTGTTGGTTTTCATTAAATTATTTTTTTTTTCAGTTTCAACTTGT
The DNA here is from genome assembly GCA_026289955.1 of Argiope argentata. Lineage (NCBI taxonomy): Eukaryota > Metazoa > Arthropoda > Arachnida > Araneae > Araneidae > Argiope > Argiope argentata. The sequence goes on along the minus strand of JAOUZG010026507.1, from coordinate 2,799,872 downwards.
CAGAAAATTGCTTGTTGTGTCGGGACAATCAGTACATAGAATTGTATTTTTTTTTTAATGAAAGGCTGAAATAATCAAATTGGCGAAAAAAGAACAAATATTAATCCAAATTTTTCAATTCAAGATCAACAGGTTTTAGACAAGGCTATGTATTGTTCTTTTACCCCATATGTTCCCAAACTTTGCCTCGTTATTAAATTTCGAATAATGATTTTGAAATCTATACATTAATTTTCTTGTAATTTGAAAATATATTGTGAGCTTAAAATTTTCATCATGTCATACGCGATAACACGTATGAACAGACACGTGCACACACACACTGAGAGAGAGAGAGAGAGAGAGAGAGAGAGAGAGAGAGAGAGAGAGAGAGAGAGAGAGAGAGATGGCATACACGCACGCTCTCTCTCTCTCTCGCGCGCGCGCGCGCACACACACGCGCACACAATTACTATTACTCGCTCTCTCACTCACGAGAGAGTGAGATAATTCAGATTCTGCTCTTGAAATGAGAAATTCATTTGAATTCACGTAGTATTAGGTTTAAAACGGTTAATTTCAGTTTATGTAAACATTTATTACAATTAACTGTGCCGTGTGTGTGTGCTTTCGTTAACGAAAGTTCTTTTGGGACCATAAAATCTTCTCATGAGAGAAGGTAAGTTTTTCGTTCATAAAGAAAGGGGGAGGGAGGAATCCAATGTAATGAAAACAACGGATTAGTCTTCTGAGGAATTGCTTATTATTTTTAAAAGTTTGGAAACTCCTGCTCCAAACTCATTCAAATTTGAACCGAAGGTATTAGTTTTTTTATTCACTATTTAGATATAAATTTATTGAAATAATTTACTCAAGATACGGTAGTATTCTCGCCAATTCAGTTAACGGTAAACCCCAAATATGTTCTAATAGCACATTAAATTCGTCAAGGGCCAAACTCTCTCCCGCTGGTGTTGTGTGGAGCGGGATTTTTAGTTCAGACTCCATCCTCGTCATCTGACCGTGGTTCAAAATTAGGAGGTCCATCCCAAAATACCCCTAGTGCTGCTTTACAAAGGAACGCTAATAATTAAAACTTGGCTGAACGTTTTAACATCGAACTAAAAAGGGAAAATAGAAATTAAGATTCATCGTTATCAGAAGAATGGACATTCTTTATTTATCAGTTTATAATAAATTTTGAATTCAAAAAGGATTTTTATATTTGTGATGTCAGTCGTAACTATTATAGTGCAGCGATAATTAGATTTTTGAAAAATCTGAGAGAAAAAAAACATTAAAGTATTAAATAACAGCTATTTTAAATATCAAATTTTATTTAGTTTAGTTTTGTTCAAATTTAGTTTTGTTCAAATTTGTTAATTATTTAAGGTATCCAATTAGGTTCGGAGGGAATAAAAAACGAATATTTTAATATTTGAATTTCGTTTTTTTGTTAATATAAGTATAAAATGATGAATAAAAGGACAATTTATCATATATATATATATATATATATATATATATATATATA
>JAOUZG010026507.1:2758694-2798259 GCA_026289955.1 Argiope argentata | reverse complement strand
ATTAGGGTATAACTAACCATTAACTAATATTTATAACCAAAAAATAAAAAACTTTGTGTGCAATATATAAAATCATCTATGAAACTTTTGAATTTCTTTCAACAAAATTTACATTAAACAAACATAAATCCATTTATAAAGTATTCTAAGTTCAAATCTATAACTCAGATTCTGCATAGCATAATGAGTTCTAATTTTATATTCCGTTAAATTATAATGCATATTTTTTGAGACACTATGATACTTGTGTTGTAGAACTATAAAAAAAAACTCGCTCTTCAGGAAATGCATTTAAATTTTTGTAGCTTATAAATGATTATCACTTATAGATTAATAATTTGTTGTAACTTGGCTTCTTAGCGACATAAAGGCAAAATAAGAAAATTACTGGAAACAGAAGCATACTTATTTTTTGGAACAATAAAAATAAAAATAATGATTAAAAAAATAAATATTTGATTTTTCATTCTAGTTAAGTACTCTTAGTATATATTCAGGTGCTAAAGTATAGATACTAGTCAGGTACTTTAAGTATATATTCAAGGGCTTAAGTATATATACAGTATAGATACTATTCAGGTACTTAAGTATAGTATCAAGTATCTATTAAGAATAGTAACGTATACTTTATATAACTTTCTTAAAATCTATACAACTGCTTAAGATATGCGAGGACCGTATTTTACATTATTTAATTAGATGTATTGATTTATATCGTGCAAATATATATATTGAGTAGTCATTGCTTAGAATAGTCATGGTTATGGAATTGTTATTTTAAATATTTTAAAGTACACAATGAAAGGATTTTCTTTCCAGTGTATAGAAAGTTATATGTTCCTTTTGAGCATCCTTTTTTCTCCACTAAGCAAGGATGTAATGCGCCGAATTAAAACCACATTTGCAAAGATCGAAAGGCACGGAACGTTGTTGAAATGGAACGGTTATTTGATGAGAAGTTCTCGGTATCTCTTTTCCTTCCTTGGTTTTTTATCCCTTCCTCCCCCAAAAATAAACACCACTCAAGAAAATCGTTAGATCCGAGAGGGCAGATAATTCAACTGGAAACAAACCCTTCCCCAATTTCTCAAAGAGAGTTTTCTACTTAATATTTTTTTCTCCTTTTGCACAATTCCCCACGACTTGCAAATCGACAAAGTAAATATTTGCACAACTACTCCCTCGTTGCCCATTCCAGATGCAGAGGATGTGCTTTTGATACAGTCCCCGGCTCCGTTATCAGGGCTGCCATTGAAGCGGCGACCTTTCCCTGTCGTCGTTACAAAGCGAGAATCCTTGGCGTCCTGGCCCAACATCTTTTGGGGAGGATTTACAGTGGCCTTATTTTTTTCGCCAAGGAAAAAAAACCCTATATTTGTCGCCTAGGCAATGATTTCTTCCGAATGGGCTTTACGCCTCATTAATCATTGCAGCACTTTTTCGTCCCGCCGGATTCTGAGGAGGTCCAATAAAAAGATGAAATTGCCATCGTCCCGTTTGGTTGGCGGGACTGGGATCTTGTGTTCCTCGGTAATTAGTGGTGCTGGAATAGTTGCCATAATGTTTCGATGTTCCTCAGAGCGATTGTTTGGTTTTTTTCCACCCTTCTCTTTTGTTATTCTTTATCATCGTTCAAAAAAGAGGTCGAAATTAATCCATTAATGTATCTGAAATAAGATCTGTGTATAAAGGGTGGAAGTTTTGATGGATTTTTTTTCTGTCAATTGTCTCAGAATATCACATTATATAGACTAATGATTCTCCGTAACAAAATAAAGATTTAGAATTAAGAATACATTTAGCGTTGTGATTTTAAAAGTGTATATATTTATATTCAGCAATGTACATTGATTTTTGCGTCTTGAATCAATTTAACCTTAAAAACTTTACATTTTTTTTTATTTTTGTATTGCGATATTTTCGCGACACACTTTAAAATATGTAGCACATTAAGTAAAGCTAATTATTTATAGAATAAATGCTTCTAAAAATGAATATAAACAGATTTTGTTAGTTAAAAGTAAATTTTTATTGATATGAATCTAATAAAACACATATTTTTAGATATTTTATTTTGTTTATCCAGATATTGATGTTTTGTTTCTTTATACTAAGGAATAAGGCTGGACAGGTAGAATAATACAATAGAAGAATCAGATAAACTTTAGTAATCAGTAAAAAAAATTATTTTTGAACTTAAAAAAACTTAGAAGTTAAACGATTTTGAGTAAAATATTTGTTTGCTGCTTAAAAATTAAATTTGAACAATTTTAGATTAATTTCTAAGAAATTATATTTCGTTATTTTTAATTATCATCATCTGTTATTTTGTCGCTCATTTTTTTTTCGGTTCTTCTTATAATTCCATTTTCACGTTCTAATTCGTTTAAAAATTATAAAACTTCGACTATGTTGATGCCATAAGTAGCGCCAATGATTTAAAAAAAAGATATCACGCTCAGAAAATCGGTCATATTAACAGCGTCCAATTATCTCCTTCATAAAATAAAAATGTTTTTTTAGAAATATTCGTACACCTTTGTTAACTTTCAAAGGAGTCGAAATATTTTATTTCAGATACTTTTATTTTCGTATTTTGTAAAAAATTTAAACTTCATCATTATGCATGTTATTGAATTTCGAATAAAAAGGGATCTACATTTTTCAATTACGTAAAGCCACGCGCATAAAATTGCAATTTAATTTAATTAATAAATATTTGATTTTTCAAAAGATTTAAAACGGCTAATCCTTATGAAATGCGTACAAATATATCAAGTTGCAAAACTGGTAATGAAAAATGATAATGATAATCCAAAGATGATAATGAAAAATAGATACGAAAATTTTATCTTGGCAAATACGTAAGAAAGACAAACTAAATATAAGTATGTAAAAAAATATATGAATGTGTATGTATGCAAATAATTAGAGCCCAAATTGTGAAAAGTATGGTATAAATTTCATTAGATGTTAAAAAATATTTATTTAAAAAATTTAAATGAATTAATAATTTTAAAAACATAAAACTTCAGCTATATGTTTCCTTCTAAAAGCTTCCGTTCTTTAAGTAAAAATTTGTAATAAATATTTTATTTAATTCATAAGATATTAAATTATTCATAATTTATGAAAAATGGCCAAAATAGAAACGATGTAAAATTTAAATCGTCGCTCATAGGTTATTTGTTGTTTGTTCATTTAAATTAAGGTTTATGTAGTATTTGGTTATGAAATGTTATAAGACTTTTTAAGCTTCTCTGGAAGATTTTTTTTTCAGATTTAGTTATCTTTTTTCATTTATTTATTTGTCAATACCAGCAGTCAAAGAGTGTAATCCACTGATTTGAAATCTGAGGAATTTAGGTTCAAAAATAGAAGTTAATGACAAATTCAAATAAAACTGTTTACAATTATAAAATATATCAAATATACGAAATCAACAATAAAAATATAAAAAATTCTTCAATTTCAAAATGAAATACAGAAATATCAAAAATTCCATGCTTTATGTATAAAAATAATGTGGATAAAATTTTATATGTATAGCATATTACAGTTTACATAAGAAGTTCAAAATATAATGTTTAAAATTTCATATTCTTAAGATTTTGAAACTCTTCAACACGTAAAAAGAATAGTAATATCTTTTTCTTCAGCAAACGTCCTTCGCTCTGACAGTTAAATGCAGATTTAACTGAAAATCTTAAAACTTTCAGATTTACTAGACCATTTTTGTTGTTAATTAAAATTTAATCTTTGTTGGGGTTTCTTTTGTTTATCTTTTTAAACGAAAATTTCTTATTCATTTTTACATGACTCCAGCACCAATAAACACTAAACCAGGTTATATTTATTGGTAGTTTATTTTATGTCACTGTGAAGTATGCAAGAAATCGCTTCAAAAACAGGTTTTCTATGTGCTTATTTAAATTATTTGTTACATCTTCATTTCGTAGAGATTACGTTGTTGATTTCATATGAATGCCGCCATTCCTTATTATAGCTCTGAATTTAACTGTAACAAATGTTCCCGGAACTTTTAAATATCGTGGTCCCCAATTTAGAAACCTAATTTATAGTTATCATTTTCATTCTCGGCGAAATTGTTATTTTTTCAGATGAAGAACACACATTATTTTTAAAAGAGGTTTTGTGGGTCTAAAAAAGAATTGTTCCAAGAAAAAATATTTAGAATTAAATCTAATAAATGTATCTATAAGTAAAATGAACTACTTAGAAATTAACCTGTATTAAGAATGAGTTGCAAGTTATTAACAAAAATTATTTTCTAATTTGATGGGAAAGTTGTGGGCTGACGAAAGCAGCTTGTTTATTTTGGTTATTTAACTACCATACTTCCTGATGCAGATTTAGTTGTTTGCACATTTTTGAAAATCTTGAGAAGGGACAGGTACAGTACGTACATTCACTATCTTGTCATGACTCACCAAAAACTGGAATGTGACTCATCCATTGGATCACCTTTCTCGATTTGGAAATCTCTGTGCTACCTGGTGAATTTTTTCCATGTAATTAATCTAAGTTACTTAGGGCATTTATAAAACACAGAATAAAAATGTTACAAATTTCTTCTGAATGCTTTAAACTTTCTTCTTGTTTTTTATATAGAAGCTACGTTTTTTGTTATGTGTGCAACCATTTTGAGTTGTCCTTTATTCCTTTACAGCTCTGATTATATTATAAACTAATATTTTGCCAGCATGTTATTTATTTCTTATTTCTAATGGTCATAAATTACTTTCGACAAAAGCTTTAAAGCTTAGATATATAACAATGTGAATCTATCGTTATTCTTCAGCATACTTGGAATTACTTTTGGAAACGAGAAAGCAAAAATGTGTCCCGATTTCATCAAAATATAACGGCCGACTTTTTGCCTAAATCAAGGCAATCAACGACTCGGCTGACAATCTTATTCCCCCCCCCCCCCAAAAAAAGGGATCAGAAAAGTAATTTCTTCACATACGTTTCTTTTCTCCTTATTTTCGTCTTTTCGCTTAATGATCGGAAAGATAGTGTGAAATCGTTCCATTACCGCAAATGACCCAAAATATGACCCCTCCCAACCCTCCCCCCTTTTCGAATGTTCGAAAGTAAAAGAGAGGGGGATTAAATTCTTAAGTACCCATCATTCGGTTCGAAAGAAAAATGGGTCGGAGATTTTCCCCCTTCTCTTTAAAAATATTCTTAATACGAATAAAAATTTTATACTTTGATTTCGAAAAAGCTAATTACCGCCATTTTCTGTGAGCGATCACTTAAAAATGAAGTTAATGGCCTAGGAAAAGAATGGTTATAATTGAATTCTCAGTTAAAGTTTATTAATTAATCATAGGAAAAAGATAGGATTTCATTTATTTTTTACGTTTTAATACGTTCGTCGGGGTCCTCTGTCGTCAGATGTTAACATTGATCGCGTCTCTTTTTCTGAATTTATTATTAGTATTTTCCCATTTGCTGTCCTTCGACAATGAATGAAATGGGCTCACATAAATAAAGTGTTTGTGGAAATATGTGTTAATGATCTCGATTTAGCTAATGGAGCGCATATTTTACGTTAGTTTAATTAACTCCATATGTATTCTTATAATTGGGATTCATTTGTATTTGACATTGTTTGTCAAAAGCTTATGGCATTACTTGTTCTGGAAATGAACTGTGTTCTAATGTTCGATTCATTATTTTTTTATGTATTTTTTCTTCTTCTTTGATTGTAAGGAGCAAAGAGAAAATTGTTCAAATATTTATAGACAATAATTTGATAATGTCCTGAATAAGTAACCATGTTTAATTGCCAAACATTTTTATGTTAAAAGAATTTAATGAAAGTTGTTGTTTTTTTACTAATAACCAATAACTCTGGTGACCCTCTGGTTCTCAGGAGATATTGTCTTTATTTCAATTAAATCATTTATCATTTATGAAACTGATAAATTTTCTGATATTAAAGACGTCTTAATTTAATTGTTTTGCTTATGTTCTGTTCATAGGATGCACTAATATGTCTTAGGGAAATAAGTTAATGCGCATCCCCTTTCTCAAAGTATATTTGTACCAAATTTTGGGACTCTTGTAAGACACCATATGCATGTCTATTCATACGAATCCGAATAATCTTCCCCTCATACACATATTCTCAATTATTAGTGGTAGAAATTAACATTTCAGAAAACATATTTGTTTTGTAAATTATCTCGTTTAAGCCATTGAGCATTTCCTCTCTCCAAGTATATTTTTACGAAATTTGGAAGTCTTGAACACCAATGCATATGCATATTTATAGGCATTTTTCAGCTTAACAGTTCCCCCTTCATACACATTATCATTTATTATCAGTAAAAATTAGCATTAGAGAAAACATAGTATTCCTTAATAAATTATCTCGTTTAAGCCATTGCGCATTTCCTCTCTCCAAGTATATTTGTGCCAAATTTGGAAGTCATGAACACCAATGCATATGCATATTTATAGGCATTTATCAGCTTAACAGTTCCCCCTTCATATACATTATCATTTATTATCAGTAAAAATTAACATTCCAATAAAGGTATTTGTTTTGTAAGCTATCCCGTTTAAGCCATTCCGCATTTCCTTTTTCCGAGTATATTTATGCCAAATTTGGAGGTCTTGTTGAACACCTAATGCAAATGCCTATCTGTACATGTATGTCCACATACACCCCCCACACACATTCGTACACATATACACATTTATTATTGGTAAAATTCGGCATAGCAAGAATCATATTTGGTGTTTTGTGAATTATCTAATTTAAAGATTCTAATGTATTTTTTTCTTCAAGTAATTAGTTATTTTTGTTATTTTCTGCTTATTCAATTTATTTTACAAAAAATGAAATTCTTTTGTGCGTTGTTAATTAAACGGTATTATTCCCTATGATTCGATAGTTGATTTTGTTATGTTCTATTATTTAATATTAGCGATTTTAATCTATTCGCTTCCAAACACGAATATACTCGTCGTTGGCAGGGTGTAAACCATTTCCAGCACGAATATATTCGTGATACTCTCAGTATATTATAATGTACAACTTGCCAAACCTACAAACTTTTTATGGCTACAAACATAAATATCCAAGTGTAAAAACCTAAAAAAAAAGCTACAAATAAATTGTTTTTACAAAAATTCTACTTTATTTAACCCATTCGCTGCCAAGCCTAAATTGCATGAGCTTATTCCCATTGCCAACCACTAGCATACTCGTGTTTGATTTTTATACATGTAAATGATTATTTATGAAAAAATATATGTATTTATTTTGAAATAATAAAACTTAGATAAACAATAACACTTAAAACAGAAATGGCAATGGGAATAACCTCATACCATTTAGTCTTGGCAGTGAATGGGTTACGGATATTATGTTTAAAAATAAATATATAACCACTTTAAAGCCATATATGGTTTCTAATAAAAAATTTAAAACTTCTGCAGATACTTTATTTTTCAAATGTTATATCATAGCACATTTACTGTAATAGCAAAATTGTATAGTGGATATTTTCTGCTGTAAAGTATCATTTAAATAATTTCTTCTAATATATGTTATTACATTTTTATTATCATTAGTGGCATAAGCAACCGAAGTTACATAACACATTTTATTTAAAGGTTTAATAATTTATTTTCTCTTTACCACACAAATAAACATAAAACTACGTTCCGTGCTGATAGAGCATTTCCTTAAAATAATATTGGAGATCATTACTTTTACATCGAGTTATGTATGTCATGTTATCCCTTTTCCCAGGAGAGTTAAAATTCGTGACACTGCTTTTTCCGTGTTAGGAACTGTACCTACTAGTTTATTGTCTTTTCGAATGTTTTAACTTAGTACGCCATTTCGCATATTTTGGATCTAAACATAACAGGTTTTTCAGCGAGTTGTTGCTATGGAGGTTAAGAATAAATTTGAAAAATCTCATCTGGTATTTTTTTGTTTTTGTTTAGTAGATACATGACTTTGTATCTTGTAACCATGTCCTTTTGTTAGCAAATATTTGAAAGCTCGTGTTATGATTACTTTTTCTTCATACAGTAAGTTTTTAAATTGGATAAATCTGCATTCAATAATTCTGTTTTTGTGTAACAAAAGTTTTTTTTATTTATTTATTTTGAACTTAAAAATAAATATATGTTTTTGCATCTCATAAATATTTTTTTGTTAGAAAGTTTTTTTATGTATATAAAAAATATCTCAAATGCCATTACAATTTCATAACACTGGTAAATTAAACTAATTTAAATTTCATAATGATTAATTTAAATACGACAAATATTTGCTCTTGAAAAAATATGAAAGTGTATATCGTACATTTCTCAAACGTATTTTTAATCTTGAAACAATTTATTTTACTTAATCCGAATTCAATATTTATTTTAAAAGTCAAAATTAAAAGTATCCAAGTGATTTCAAAAAATTAAAAACAAAGAAACAAAAAAAATAATCTGATTGATAATACATATAAACATAGTTTTTTTTAAATATAAAAGTAACAATAATGCATTTACGACAAATAATAATAAAAAAGGAAATAATAAAATAGAATCTTCAAGAACTGTACAGGAGCATCGACTAGTTTTAGTAGCAAGCCGGAGATAGAGAATTAAATTATATTATTATTATTATTTATATAATTAATATTATTAAACATTAACATTTCTTAATTAGGATAAATTTAGTTTATAATTAGGTAAAAAATGCATCTTTTAATGTTTAATACATATATTCAATAACGGTACTTTTTGAATATATTTTATTTGAATATATTTACTTCTAATTATATTGATTCAGTTATATTGAATCAATATAATTGATATATATTGAGATATATTGATTCAATATATCTCAAAAGCAATCTTTCTTTGTTAGTTGATAGTATAATCTTATGACTAAAGTACGCATGCGCGTAACCAAAATTCGCAATAAGTATGGGCTTAATATTAATGCGTTATCACTGCATTTATTTCATTCTTTTCATATTCCAGTGAACCGACATTAACTGCCAAAAAGCTTCAAGTGTTAAAATTCGTAGCATTTCTTAAAATTTCAAATTTATTTTTTTATTTTAGATATAGAAATTTTCCATTACTCTGGTTCTCATTTCTAATATTTATTAAATAGCGTTAAAAAGCAGAAATATAATTATTTACATAATATTAACTAAATAATTAAAATTAAAACAAATCTCGATACTATTTAACAGAGAAATCTTTCTGTATTACTAATGAAAATAAAAGAAACTAATGCAAATAGAAAACGATTTTAGATGAATAATAATAAAACGATTTTAAGTTTAAAAAATAATACTTTAAAAAATATTTCTTCTTTTAAAAGTTGAAATTGTACAATCCTATGAAATATAAAATAATTATTATTGTAATTTTAATTAGTAATTAAATTTTTCTTAACATTTTAAGCAGCAAATGCACAAGGCACAGTAAATGAAATGAGTTAACTAATAAAACGAAATTATTTTATGGCTTTTAGCTAAATAGATATGAGCTACTTAAATTGAAAACGATTTTTATCTGAAATAAAAAGGACAAAATAATGACGTCATAAATTGAATGAATATGATGATTTGGAACTTTTTATATTTTATGAGCATTTTCTTATTAGATTATTTTAAAAGAATAACTCTATTTTGTTCTAGGTAAGTTACCTATTTTGAAAACTTCTGGCTTATCCTAATGATGGTAAGTTTATTTTTTTATTTACGGTAGCTATAATCTCATTTTCAACAAAACTATTTAGCATTACATTTGCTAAAATCAAAGTGAGGCCTATTATATCAGAAATTACAGTTGTGAAATGTCTGTGTTTATACTATAAAATTTAGATATATGTAAAATTACAAGAATGATATTTTATAAAGGCTTTCATATTATATATTTCTGTCTTATTTTGGGTATTACAAAAAATTTTAGTGCCATTTTAATGTGTGTGTTTTGTGAATACCGTTTTAGTTTATTGCTATTCTAAGATATTTAGAGTGAAGATTTTTTTTATATCAAAGAAGATAGAAATGTATATCTCTTATAAAAAAATCAAGAAAATTTTTAATTTTCCACTGAAAACTTCATTTTGGTTGCGTTTGACTTCTTTTAGTATTGTACGCTAATGTCGCAATTATTCTACTGGAACGTTATAAATATTACATAGATAAAAAATAATAACATATTTTAAAAAATTTGTATTTTCATTAATAACTTTTATTTGTATTATTTGGGACAAAATATTTCCTTTTCTTGAATTCGTATAATTTAAGATTTAAGATATTATGTATTTTGAATTCTATTCTAATTTATTTTTAAGATTATCATTTCAGTAGAATTTGAATTATTCTTGACAAAAGTAAAGTATTGCCATAAAAGAATTCTAATTAGGAAATTAACGTACAAAAACAATATTATGCATTTTTTGTGTATAGTTTACAAATTTATATTAATCTGGAAAAAATATTTAATTCTTAACTTCTTATGCTTTACATTTGACAAAGAAATACTTTTAAAGTTCTACAATGTTCCATGAAAAAATCATTTTATACTTACATATAATTTGAATATTATTTAAAATAAGGCAGATATTGCAATAGTAAAAATTCTAAATATAGAATTTGTATGAAAAAAGTATTTTTTGGATTTAAAAGGAATAAATTTTAAAACAAGACAGATATTGCATTGAAAGAATTAGCATGAAAAAAATTAATATTATGCGGATTTTATATAAATATTTTCTTAAATGAGAGAAACATTGTATTGGAAAAATTCTTCATATAAAAGAACGATGAAAAAAAGAGTATCATGAGGATTTTATATAAATGAAAGCCATGTAATAGTTTTAATTCCATTTAAATTTTATATTAAAAATTTTAAAAAAGGGGGAAAATGACTTTTTAAAACTTATCATAAAACTCTCCAAACTAAATTATGATTAAAATATTTAAAACTCTCAAAATTATATCTTGTAAATTGAGAAATCTTTATTTCTAAAGTAATCTGTTGTGACGAATGAATTTTTATGAAATGTGTATGTTTATTACAATAGAATAGGACATATATTGCAATTAAACTAATTCTAAGCATAAAATTAAAATACGGAAAACACAGAAATACATATTTTGCATGAATAAAAGGCATTGCACTGCTAAACAACCCAGTATATCGACTGTTTAACCCAGTTTCTCCACTGAGCTATCCCCTCATTATATCTATCAATCATTTGGATTTTCTTCAATTTATCACTGCATTGATATCCAACTGCTTATCATTTTCGTATTTCACCATCCATCTCGCGTTGCTTGATATAGAGTCAACTATTTAATCATGGCGCTTCCCGTGATATGGCTGATTCATGGAGAGGGGGGCAGTCCTTTGTAGCCGACGGGATCGCGTTACAAATGATCATCGAAGAATGTCGCTGAATCTGCAATCGTCGCCTGGACGAGATTGTTATCGCTTGCAGATGGTAGGATCACTTTGCATAACTTGGCTTGCTGTGGAAATGGGACGGGAACAGGATTTGTAAAACTGAAATTCCTCAGTAAAGTTTGCTTTATTTTATGATATAATTTTTCAGTCAGTGGCAGTTTAAGCTGACTTTTCATTACAAGTCTATCATTATTCATACAAATTGGATGTGCGTTAGTAATAAAGAATAAATTATAAAAATTTCGGTAGAATTTGGGGTTTTGTAATTATTTTTATCCTAGCAATAATGTTCGATTTTTATTTCTAAAAATCTATAGAATCATTCGAAGTTTTTCAGAGAATATAATCAATCAAAATATTATCTCTATAATCCTTACTAATATATTATAATGTTATAAATTATTTCAATATAAAATTAAAAAACTGGACAATAGGATATTAATATGACAAATAACAATTTAAAATAAGCATTCGATTAAAATACAATACTATACAATATAAGCATTCGACTTTAAAGACTGTCACTTTGACTGTAATAAGTAAAACAGTGTAAAAATCTTCATCTCTAACTATCCATTTTCTCTTATCTTAAAAACAATACTTTTTAGCGACTCTTAGAAATCATGTGATTATTTTAAGCCAGGAAATAGCATAATTTATTGTGTGATAGAAAAATAAAGGATGAATAACTTGCCTACTTTAGCTTCTATTCTTTTTATCACATTGGGCTAGAAAGCCAAAAATTCGAAACAAATTGGTGGTACAAAGCAAAAACTAGTTTTCACCCATTAATAAAGCTAAAGAAAATGCATTCAAAGTTTTCAAGGTGTAGAAATGTGAAGCATAAAATTCTGATAATATCCGAGATACTAGATTGTTACTAAAATACTTCTTCACTTTCTACATTCTTAACCTTCTTGTCTATTATGAAAAACGTTTGATGTATTGGAACTGTTTTTATAGCCCACAATAGGTAGAAACTTATTATCTCTCTAATAAATTCTAATTATAAATTAAATACAATTATTTATGGAAGTGATTTAAATTTTGATTATATTAAAAATATTTCTCTTATTTATTAATGGAAGGGATTTAAACTTTATAGGAAATTTTGAAATGATTGAATTATGCCAAAAACTACTTAAGAAAATGTAGTTGTTTGAATTTCTATGTAGAAGTAATGATAATCAAAAAATAACATTGGATTTTTGTGTCAAAGCTTTCAAACTTTTCATTTTAAATTTATGAACATTTAAACAGGGTATGGTAAATTTCTATTTTCTTGGAATGATTTATAAATATATAATTTATTTAGTGCAAATATTAATAGGAGATATTCTGTTAAAACAGGATTCAATAACATTTTTAATAAAAAAATTTAATTATCCAGGTATGATATACTATACAATAAAATTTTATTAAATTATAGATGTTTCATTATTTTGTTTAAAATTTCCGAACTTAAATATACATATATTAAGCCTCAAAGAAAAAACAACTAATAATAATATAATAAAATATTATACGAACAAATATATTTTTGCTATATTTGAATAAAATGTTATATATGTATCTAGCTATAAAGAGACATATACCAATATTATTATATAACTATGCTGAAATAGTTTTATATACGTTTAACTATATAAACAATAAAAAATATCTATTTATACTGATATCCTCAAGTTATATATAGTTTTTGAAAAATCTGAGCTTTCAGAGAAATAGGGAGACAAATAAATAAAATTTTGTGACATTCATAAAAGTAGCAAGCTTTCAGATTTTTCTGCCTGAAGGGAAAGAGTTATATTCTGAGTATTGCACTAACTGCATCGTATAGATAGATATTCAAATCTCTAGTTTGCCATATAGTTTATAAGCAATAGAATAAATATATGCATATTTTGATAAATTTTATTTATTTATAATCCTTTTGATAGGTTTAAAAATATTTAAAAAGACGCACATGATAGGAGAATGCATTTCCTTCTAATTATCATTAAAATTGTAATGAAATTTTCTCCCATTATGCATTCTCTTAAAATAATACATATAATTTTTTGTTTTGTTGCTCTGGAAATTTTCCCACTTCACTTTATTTCACATTTTATTTTTTCATAAAGATACATTTTATGCTTGCAGATTTTAATTATACATCCGTTCAAATTACTATTTGCAATCATTTGACATATAGAGTTAGAAACTTAGTGTTCTTACTTTATTTATCATTTTTTATTTAATTATCCTTATGAAAATTTCATGATTTATTTTTTTAAAGATTTGTAATTCTATTTTTTAATAATATCACTTCAAATTGAATTTCATAGAGGAATTAAGTGGATTATATTTCGAGATATTTTATTAGAGAAACTATACGTCTAAAAAGTATTAGAAATTTCTATTATTATGATTTATAACGTATGTGTTGATTCTGTTTGCCGTATTTTATTTTTTAAAGCATCTTTTCTTTAGATATAAAGAGATTACAAAGTAAAATATTTTAAATGATTACAACTTAGAATTTAAAGAATGAGACTGACCAATATGGCGTTGAAGACAATGGATTAAATTTGAACCAGTTAAATATTATTTATGAAATATAATAATTATGTATATTTTATATACCCTAAAACGTATTTTATTTGAAATTATTTGTAAAACATATATATTCTTCTGATTTTCATAATTTTGTCTGTGCAAATCAATTTTTAAGGTGTAATACTATACAGAAAATATAATATTTGTTCTATTGTTGATTAAAAATTAAGAATAATTATCGATTTATGGTGCTGATAAAATGGATTTTTTTAAGAATCAAATAATTAATATTCTTTATATTTCATATAAAGTTAAATGAATTTTTTATCATTATTTATAATCCATATGTTTACAGCCAATTTTTATTATTTTATATCTACAACAACACATTTTTATTCACGAAAAGATAAAAGAAAAGCGAGATTTAAGAGAACTGCAATTTTTTATTTGAAAATTAAAAACTGATAATGAAGAAAACAGATGCATTTAAAGATTTAAATAATTCTATTTTCTGTACATCATAAAAGGAATTTTTATTATTATTTCAGATTTCCTTTATATTTTGATAACTTTCATAATTTTATCTTCACGGAATCAGTTTTTGAGATGCAGAAGTATTTGCTGAGTTTAAAATTTTACCCATCAGTAATTTTGAATTAAAAAATCGACATATGACGTTGAAAAGTGAATTTTATTTGAATTAAAGGAATTAAACCTTTTTTTAAAATATGTGAAATACTATACATGTGAATACCATATACTATAAAGTGAATATTGTTAAATTATTTTTATTCGAAAAGTTTTTTACTAATTTTCGAAAATATATCCTTGTTATATAAATTTTTCAGATCTGAGAAATAATAAAAAATATAAAATTTCCAAGATCAGTGATTTTTAAATTAAATAAAAAAAAATTAAAACTAAAACTACCGTATATTATGTGAAAGAAAATGATCAAAGCTCATGAAATGCAAAAATCAACGAAAAATCCTATATAATTTATCTGTCCCCAATTAAAGTTCCCCAAGAGCAAAAAATATGTTCTAAATAAATATTGTATCCAGAAATCAAAATATTTGAGTTCTGGATCTAATTTTAAATAAGCATAAATGAGACAGTTCATAGTTTTTATAAACTGCCCTTAATTTTGAAATTTACGAAAAATAATTCCAAGGTTTCAGTTAAAGTCCAAGATAAATATACCCTCTCTAACTGCATTAGAATCACTTGCGGGAGACTCGGTGTTTACTTAGCAACTTAGTTTCAGATCTAATTTGCTTCCAATGGCTCTCTTGAACTTTACTCCAGTGGTTTTCAGAAATTTATGCAAATAGAAGGGATGCCATTAAGTTCAGGATGATTTCTTTTACACGGTAATGCTCTTCATTTACCGGAGCTCAGGGTGTTTGATTTCGTTAACTTAAATAGGGGACTTGATGATCGATGCAAATCCTAACCTTTTGGAAGTCATGGGGATTTTAAAGAAATTCCTTGTTTTTCTTGATGCATGTTGATGATTTTATATTTATTATATTTGTGTGTGCATGTGTGTAAAATATTTTTTTCGAAAAAAAATCAGTAACGAAATTATTTAAGGATTTTTAATACTCATGATTTCAAAGATATAGTACAAATTTTATTGTTTGTGAAGATTTTTTTTATGAAAGTCATGAGGAAAATAGAGAAGCGAACCGACTAAGAATAGACTATTCTGCTTTTATGTAATTTTTATAAAAATTTAAACTTAAGTAAAATATAAATATGCCATGTTTGAAAGTTGCTATAGCTTATGTTAACTTCATTGTAAAGTATTCTCGTATTTCTTGATTCAATTACACCTTCTTTAATTTTACACTCTCTTTATAAAACTGATAGTTTCAGCATTTTCTGATTCTCCGTGTGGGAAGATAAAGGAATATTGTAAGCATTGAATATTTTTAACGGTTACCTCTTAATACTTCTATCTAAAGCTACGCGTGTAAAAAAATCCTAATAAAAATCCTAAAGTAATCGAAGTGAAAAACGGACATCAGTTTTATCATACATTTCTTGTACATAAAATGCTTCTAACAATGAAATAAATATAAATTTTAAAATTTCTATCTATTCAACAAAGTTAATGTATATAATATAACAGCCAACGCATTTACCATTTTAACAATAATAATTTAATTGTTTCTTACGAAAATGCATTAAAATAATGCTCATTTTAATATACATACAAAAATATATATTGGTTATTGTATATTTATTTTAAATATACATTAATTAAAATAATTAATTTTAAAACCATCGCTACTCTTTTGTAAGTTTGGTTTAAAATCGCAAATTCCAACAATTTCGAAAAAAAAAATCTTTAAATTATTTTTCCACATTAGCATTATTTAGTTCAATTAATTTTATATGTTTTATTTATTTCCTTTAAATGCTGGAACTAGTTTGGAGAAATTTCTCTTCAAATCTGAAACATCAGCGGTTTCTTTAATTACATTTTTTTTCTTTACTTTACTTTGCTTTCTGGATTAAGCGAGTACCTTTTTCTCCAGGTAAAATTAAAACCTCTTCTCGAGCATTTAAAATGTCATTAATTTAGCATTCAAAAATGTTTAATCTTTTTCCCCTGTTGCAAATTCATAATCTCTTATAAGCTGCTTATTTCTCCTCAACATTAATCTTTTGGTCTAGAAGGTTTTTTTCCCCTTTTAACCTTGAAAGCAGATTTTAAACAAAATGTAACTTTCTAAAAAAAATTTTTATTAAATGTAACAGATTAATCTGTAAGAAAAATTACCTTAAATAAATTTTTAATTATTTTTTACGTCAGATTATTTAGACACTTTATGTCAGTGTGTTAAGTTTTCAATACGATATATTTTTGTTATTAGAAACAAAAAAAAGTATTGCCTATTTTACGGAATTATAAATTATTACAGTGATATATTTGATTTAAAAAATTTTAAAAAATAATTCAGTTTTATGAAAATTTGGGTTTGAAATGAGAACGTTTAACTATAAAGCAGATTTTATCTAACAACTTCAACTTTATAATTATTCATTTTAAGTTACAAGTCGATATTAAAATAATTTTTTAAAATCATTTTGTTCATATTTTAATATAAATATACTCATTTACAACTGAGTGAAAATGTATAACTGTAAAGTTAACATTCTAAGCTAATTGTCTATCATACGATTAAAATAAATTTATTCAAATATTTAAAGAGCTTTATTATACATTCTTTACTAAAGATAAAAAATATATATATGCAAAAATATAAAAAAACCTGTATATAATTTGCATTTATTAAGAATAAATGTAATTGTTTTAGTTATTATATCTTAATATTTTATTGATTCGAGTTTATTTCGAAGAGCAAAAAAGTGCTAGCGCATTTATTAAGTATTTTTTTCAATGGAATTTGAAAATAATTACCATTTTTAATAACTGTTATCTTATTTCTAAAATATACTTAGTCTAAATAAAAATGAATATTTTAAAACTGGGCATTTATTTCCAAGATTTAAATGATAACTTTTAGTTTTCCATTCTTACATTTTAATAATTAAATTTTTGTCTTTAAATGCTTTTAAAGAATTAATCTTCTACAAAAGTTCAATAAAATGTGTGCATGTATGCTAGTAGATTTTAAAACAAATTTGTTGTTGTTGTGAAAAAGAAATTGTTTAACATTTTACTTTTCAGATTG
This sequence comes from Argiope argentata, assembly GCA_026289955.1. Taxonomy (NCBI): domain Eukaryota; kingdom Metazoa; phylum Arthropoda; class Arachnida; order Araneae; family Araneidae; genus Argiope; species Argiope argentata. Next base: position 2,780,536 of record JAOUZG010026507.1, on the reverse strand, counting down.
TTTAAATTTATAAATGAAAATGTCAGTTCAGGAACAATTTAAAATTTATTTTCGTATCTGTTAACATTGTATGTATTCAATATCATTTCAATATTTCAATTAATTTAGCTTTGAAATAACAGCAACATTTTCCAACTTAACTTTAGTTTTAAAAACGATTTTTTGTGAGATATGCTTTAACACAATATTAGTATCAAGGTATAGAATATGTGTTTACAATAATAATTTTTTCTTACTATTACTTGTTTTTATAAAACTGTTTTTACCAATCTGGTTTATCATAAATTTTGTTGACTTCTTACGATCTTAAACCTTTTACCACTACGATTGAAATATTTAAGAACATTTTAAAGGATTTAATCGCGTTTTACCAACAAAACTAAACTGGTAAGCAAGAAACCAGATCTTTACAACAATAATGCTTATTGTAGATTTTACGATACACTAGTGAGAAACTGATCAAATTTATAAAATAATTTTTGATATACTCACACAAAAATTCGTAACAGTTAATATAATTGGAAACAAAATACAAAATATTGTTTGCTGTAGTAGTTTTTTTTTCTGACGTAATTTGTATGGCTACTCGAATTAGAAGTACATGAAGCATGAAATTCAATAATTGTTATTTTAAATGGGTACATTTCCATTAGCAGGGCACCAGCGGAAAATCGCCAAAGAAATTTGGAGGAATTCTGCATTATTTGGCGATTTTTCGTTTTGAAATCGTTGTAAGAAATTTGACAGAATTCTGCATTATTTCACGATTTTTCGTTGGAGACCGGTTATTGAAAAAATACCTTTAAAATATAAATCTGTTTTGCATAGAAAACAAAATGCTATGATTTTAAAGAATGTTTTTTTCTAATGTATCAATTGAGTCGATATGTATACCGAAAGTAATTAAGTATATTAATTGTGCATTATTTACACTGGAATGTGGGGTAGCATTACAACAGAAAATAAACTAATCTGAAAATTAAATAGATACGATGCGTTTGATATATATATATATATATATATATATATATATGAACATTATTAATTTATTGAATTATTTTTAATTATGTTAACAGGCTATTCGATATTATTCCTGTAAAGATTTGATAATGTTTTGTTTATTTGGGTAATTATTGATTGTATTTGAAACTGTCACATTAAACATAATGGTTGTTTAAATTCATCCATGATTATAATTTTAATATAAGTTTTACGGTTTTGATATATTCAAATATAATAATTGCAACAATGTGACGGAGTAGTACTGATTTATAAGATTTATAGTATTTTAAGTTGTATTTTTTGTATATATTTATTATCATATTCTTTCTTTTTACGTGAATTTTATCGACAACAACTTTTCTTAAAAGTTGGTTTTTTCGAAAAATCTCTTACTGAAGAAATTTGATCTTCCTTTAGTTCTATGTTCCATCGTGCAGTATATTTAAAAATTAAAGGCAGTTTCGATTTTTGAGCTTTGATCTTTATTTGGCATATTAAATAAAGTTTTCTTATATGATGATCATAAAAAAACCCTAAACAACGGATTTTAAAGTTCAGTTGATTCATTTCATTGTAATTTCTCATTTTCTGTATCTATAATAAAGTATATTATTACACAACTAAATAGAATAGATTTCTGCTTATAATTATTGCCTAATTATTAATAGAAATATATTTCTGATCATAATTATTATTGCAGTAAGTTAGTTCCCTTTGATCCCCCAAAATAAATTACCATCATGAAATCGTTTAAAAGAGCTTATTGTTACATTTTAACAAATTCACGTGACATGAATAATCTAATTTTTTTCTGCTTCTTACAAAGCCGTGAGCAAATACAATGTTCAAAGACAAAATAACAGCTGATGTAGGATGTTTGCCAGCGCTCAAAATTTTCTTTGCCAAGTATTAGCAAAACCTTTTAGCGTGTTTTTATCGCCGGCAGGAACTTGTTGAATTTGCATATAAATCACTAACAGCAAATATCTGGTTTTTATTTCTTTTGCGCTATTGATGGAAGTCGAATTGGGATAGATATTTACAGCTTTTTAAACACGAACTGTGCTAGAAAACTAAAAAAAATAAATACTAAAGTGAAGCATTCGAAAGATAGCGTGTGGACCTTTTCCAACTTTTTCTGTTTCATGTTTAGACGCAGAACAGTTTCTGTAAGAAAGAAGATATTGAAGAAAAATCAGTAAAAGAAAAGGAAAAGAAGTGCAAATAAGCAGTGCGTGTCGACTGTAAAAAAAGAAAGAAAGAAAGAAAAAATGTATTGGTTGTTCGACATAAAATGTTGTATTCGTGCTTTGGTTGTAGCGAAAGGGTCGTTTCGAATGGACATGGGGTAAGGTAAACTCGACAGGATGCATTAAAGAAACGAAACTCGTTTTAGAAATCAAATAGATGTTTTTTTTTAACAGTGAGGCTGCATTTCGAGTTTAAGAAGAGCTTGACACTAAGGCGATCGAATGAATTGCTTCCAGCTGTGATTTCTAATTCAACTAAAATAACTTGAAAGGATTACTCACGTGAGGCGAAACACAAAATATTGTGTTTTGTGCTTTAAAGGGGAAAAGTATAGAAATGTGTTCCAGTTCATGATAGATATACAAACATTTCGTTTAACTACCTCTCATGTGAATTATGATGTTGGTTTTACTAGCATGGGTAATAAATTGATGACGTCAATTTGGGTTTAAAGTTAAAAAGAGTTTGATTCTAAAATAATGTAATATACTGTTTTCAATAATGATCCCCTGTTGACTAGAGAAAGTCGAAGGGGAAAAATTAACTTACTCAGGTTAGCCGAGGCTCAATATATTGAGCACGTTTGGAGTGGGAGCTTGTTTAAAAGACGTTTGAATTTGGATAAAAAATACGTATAAGCATTTTAATGAACTGTCGTAAATTAAAATGTTATTCATTAAGTATTGGTTAAATGTAAATAAAAAATTTATTATTTCTACATATAATAAAAAGAGTTTTATTTTAAAAAAGCATAATAAAACACTTCCAATAATGATTCCTTTTCGATTAGATTAAGTAATTATGGGTGAATAGAGAAAAATAAATTATTCAGGGGAGCCGAGACTGAATATATTACGGATGCTTTAATGTTGAAACTTATTTTAAATATATTTGAATTCGAAGAAAAATAAGTATACACATTTTAATTTACTGTTAAGAATTAAAATGTTGTTTCTTAAATATTGTTAAAAAGATTTATTATTCTTATTTTTTATATATATGAGAAATTATTTCTATTAACTAAACGTCATAATCGCATTTTCTTTCTAACCGATACTCATTTGATATTTTTATATATCTCTTTTAAATATGAATTCATTTGATGCTCAAAATGAATAAAGTATCTCTTTTCACTTCGGAAATTAACAAATAAGTCCTTTTACTTTGAAATAATATACCAAGTATACAAACATAAGTTAATTGTTATAAACAGCATCAAAACAAATCCACCCAGCTCAAAAATCTTAGTCCATTTGGTCGCCAACTAATTGGCAATGGACTCATTAATGTCATTAGTTTATTAGTATAATAATAAAAAAACATTAATTATTTAAAAAGAAAATAATAGAATACTTTAATTCAGTAATATTTCCTGTTTTTTCACTAATGTCTGCTTTTTTGTTTGATTCAATTAAATAACTGACATCAAATCGAAGGTTGTTCTAATTTTTGGCGATTTTTTTCTTGCACATATTTATAGTCATTAGAGAGGGGGGAAAAGAGAACAGAAAAACCAATTTAATAGGAAGTTATGATAATGGAGGAACAGTTGATGTAGTGGAGAAGTTATTTCCCATATTTTACAAGTAGATTATCGCATTTTTGACCATTTTGGGTTACTGAAATCGGGTGTTCACATAATACAGTGTATTATTTTATCATTTAAGTGACACAATACATTAGTGCAAAACAAACATAAAGAATAAACGCAAACGAACATAAAGACGAAGTAATGGTATTAGTTCATATTGCAAATGCCGGAATTGACATTTGCATTCTTTGGAGGTTAGACATTTGTACTAAAGAACTATTGTTAAAATCATATTTATAATTTTAATTAAAGTTAAAAATGGAAGAATTTTATCGTTTGTCTGAGTTAATTTCCTGAAAGTATTGCAGTATAAAAAATTTTATATCCTCTTATCTTTTCAACTGTTTTGATTTATATCGTTTTTTTAATTAGTAAATTATTTAATATCTGTTTCACAATAGTATATTCCATTTTAAAAATAAAATTACTTTACTTTCATTGCTGCCATTCATATTTAATTCTGACGAGTTTTTTTTAATTTCAAGAATCAAAATTTGATGATCGCTCATTTCATTTGATACTTTATTGTACTTACAATTAAGATTTCACTTAAAAATAACGTCATGATGGGAAAAATGGTACTTACGCATTAGACCGTCCAACTTTATAGTCAAATTTGAAGTCATCGCCCAACTAAACCGTTGGCGAAGGCGGTCTAATACATAAGTACCAAAAAAATCTAAGTGAATCCATTTTTAAACATTACATTTTCCTGCGATGTAATGGGATATATAAAGATTGACAAAGAAAAATGGGGAAACATATAGAACAAAAAAATTGAATAACCTAAGACATCTTTATATATGAGCTATATATAAAGATGCAGCTATGTATGAGATGAGCTATATATACGATGACTTTATATATGATCTATATATACTATGAGCTATATATAAAAATACATCATATAGGAGCTACATGTGATATGGCAATCAAAACATAAAATTCAAAAACATTTTACTGAGAAGCTAGTAAGTACAATTTACAAATATATGTATAACTGATATTTTTTAAAATATTATTTCCAGTGAATCGAGTGTTTGCCAAAGGCAAGTAATTCAAAATAAAATTTAACAAGCTAATATTAATTTAATTGCAAACTTATGTTCATTTTCTTAAATACATTGTAACACTTTCACCAATTTTTTTCTTATAATTTAGATCCTTTGAAGATTTCGATTCGTTTTCTTTTATCTAAACTCATTATTTTCCTACTAAAGTGAAACTACTTAGGAAACAAGAACAGCTTATAAAAAATTTAAAATAATAAAAATTTTAATGTTCTTGTAAACAATATTTAGATGATAAATGTAGACGGCATGTAATAAAACAATAAATGGATAAATTTTCTTAAAAAAAACAATGCTTTTGTGGAAAATTTACTATAAGATTGAAATATAAATTGGTAAACTATTGAAAATATAGTTTTTATTATTTCAATAGTTTATTTCTTTTCAATTTTGTACTATTAAGCAAAAGGAATTAAACAAATAAGTAAATATTCCTGTTGAAAACTAGAAAATTTTTAAGATAAACTAAAAGTATTAATTAACAAATTGATTAAATGGTAAGTGTTTAAATTTTACAAGGGTTTCAAAGCTCAAGATTAATGTACCTGTGCACGTAGCGTAGAATTATGTTGGTATTTATTATATTAACTAAAATTATTTAACAGCAACATAATTTATTGAGTACCATTTATTAAGTTATCCCATAATAATTTAATAAATGGTACTCATCTGCATTTGGTAATGTGCGTTAATTTATAATGCTCGACCTTTTAAGCCTAAATTCATAACAAATCCAAAATGGAAAAAATTATGTGCAACTTCTAGCATTTCGATAGGTTTCCTGTTACAGAATATAAAAAAAATTAATAAAATGAATTTAAAATTGACATTGAACGATTATCCTTAAACAGTATGTTTTAAATTGCATTAGTCAAATTAAAAAAGCTTTAAGCTTGTTGAAAAAAAATTGCAAACTCGTTATTCATCTTTGCGTTATGATGTATCAGCTAATAATTTGTTTTAAAAGAATTGATGAAATTTTTTTGTATTGATGGAGTCATAAGAGATAAACAGTTGATTTATAAGATGCACGACTGAAAAATAAGCTAGCACTGCAGTTTGGGATAAATAGCAAGAAGAAATTAACATAATTACAAAAATATTTATATAGTTTCTAAGGATTGAACTGCAAACCAACATAGAGTGAAACGTTCATTTCTTAATGAAGCATGTAACAAAAATTTGAAGCTGAATTTGAAATAAATATAGAAATGAATGATATCAGAGATAAAAATAAAATTTTAAACGTGGGTGTTTACTTGATTCGATTCGCAAATAACGTAACGAGTGTATTTATAGTATCTTAGAATGAAGTGAAAAATAAATCAAATTCGCTAGAAGCATGCAAAGTTATCTTATTTTTAGCCTAAGTGTCGTGTCGCCCTCGTTATCTGACCGGATTTTGAAATTGCAAGGTTCGTCCCAAAACAAAATAGTTTTCGTTTTACTTTCAAGCGAAGCAAAACTATACCATGTTTTTAGTTTCGATTTCAGGAAGGAAAATAATAATTAGACATATTTAATAACTAGATGTCTTTGGGTGACTACCTATTCCGTGGAAACTATTGATAATGTTTTATTTAATTTGAATATCTTATTTACCATTTTTAAATGGCTTTCGTTAAACAAAATTTGTGTGTCTAATTGGAATAGGCATAAAACCATGTTGTTGTTCAAATATTACAGTTTTTTGTACATTTTGTTCGCGATATTTCTCAATGCAGTCAAGTTCCATGACATTATAGTACAATTAAAAGCATAATTGTCAGATAATATATTTTTAACTGCAAATTTCTTCCACAATTCTCTAATTTTATTTGTTTTTCTACTGCTTTTGCAAATTACTCACATAATAATTGGAATCTTTCTTTCTTAGCTTTCAGAAAAATTGTTCGTGCTCTTTATATTTGACGAAACTGTAAAAAATATTTGAATTAATTTGCAGCAATGAAAACTATGCTTAAAATTATTCACTTTTTTAAATTGACAAAATTCAGGAAAACTGCAATACAATTAAATTTATATCATTATAAAAGCAATATTTTGTATTTGAAAATATTATAAAAATTATTTTTGGACAATGATATTTACAGAAATTAAGCAAAAAGTATAGCTATTTTGTTCATTAATTAAAATGCAAATTTTAAAAAAATCATTCGAAAGTACATTTTTCTACCTTTAATAACATATCCGTGCTAGTTTTGTAGCATTAAACCAAATGGTCAGGCATGTAAGAATCAAAACACGTACATTCTCTCTTTTTTTTATTAATAGATATAGAAAGAGATTTTCTAAATTCGCTCTCTTACCATATAATATTAAATGACAAGTAAAATATTATGTTTCATTTTCAAGTTGGTTTTGTATTTGAAGTTTTATGACGCATATTATAGCATAATTTGGCTATACTGAGCCAAATTTTAATTTCAACTTGAGAATTTTACATAGATTCACATTTCATTCAATTCATGACAAGGCATTTAAAAATATCTTTTTACCTCTACAGAATATTTCAAATTCTTCTGTTAAAATAGTAGATAAATTTTAATTAAATCGCTTCAATATTTGTGGTTCCATTTTCCCATGATTACATTTCTGATTATTTATGTCTTATAGAAGTTTATCTATGATAAAGAATCCAGAAATTTTCGAGTTCTGACTTTTCCTCATATAAACAAAATATACTAGATTTGCCCAAATTTTAAATATATCTAGGCTTAATCAAATTTTTAATTATAAGTGCAGATAATAATATTCATATAAAAAAACTTCGAAGATTAGAAGTACTACTGGCAGGTGGTTATCGCTATATTCGTGATACAATCTAATACTAGTAGGCAAAACATGAAAAATAAAATACTGATTCTTAACTTTTACAATGCATAAAATATAGTTCATTCCTTTTACGTAACCAACATCGCTGAACAAATCTTTCAAAATAAGGAGAATAAAATCCAGCTTTATGTTTTTAAATTCAATTATTAAAATTTCCAAAATTTTGAATTTTTTTTTTCTTTAAATAAATCAACTTCGCAGTCTTATTTCATCGCAGTTGAAAAGAATTTTTTCTTTTATAAGGATAATCGATATCATGATATGATTTTGATTATTTATTTTAAAAGAAAGAGAGACAGTAAATCATACAAGGAATGAGATATTTTAAAAAGAAATATATATGAATGTCTGTGAGAGAATATTACAAGTTATTGCATAAATATGAAATTGTAACTGATTTCATTATCATATTATATCTTATAATATACTGTTTTAAAGACACAGTTTAATTCAATAGAAAAGTATTAACTAATATTTATTTGATATATATCACATGCGAGCAATTTTTTTGCTTTCTTATGCTATTTATCAAGATATTAATGGAATAACTGATATTATTTTTGAAGACGCTATAAATTCCCAGATGGGAAAAATGAATTATTTCAATTTAAATAGAATTAGAGACAGAAAAGCTAGTTTATGAGGATCTGGTCTATTTTTTTCAGAATTTACAAAAATACAGACGACTCTGATATTAAAAATTGTAAATATATTTACTTATGAACTAATATGTTTGATTTTTTTAAAAAAATTACACCTTTTTAGATGCTACGAAGTATTTTCTAAAAAACGTTGATTTCAATAAAGTTTTTCTTTGAATTTTTGGTAAAATTGCTGTCTGATATGTATTATTTAACTGTAATTAATTAAAATAATTTTTTAAAAGCAAATAAAAATTGGAAAGGTATATAGTATTTTAAGTGGAGATATATAACTCTTATAGAAATTTCTTTATAGAATTAGAACAATCTTTGTAGAATTTATATATTCATTAATCCATGAATTTCAAGGCTCAAATATAATAATTTAAGGCGTGATTAAGATAAATGAAAAAAAATAATCAAAGTAAAATATGAGAATTATCTGCGTGTCAATAATTTATGGAAACTACACATTTCAACAGTTAATAATAAAACAAAATACAATCAGTATAAAGCCTAGTAGAATAACTGCATGTACGTTTTCAACAAATTACATTAAAATAAATATCAAAATGAAAACTGATATCAGAATATTAACCTTCTTAATTTGTAATTCTAATTCCAATTCTTCTTGCTTCTGTTTTCCTTCATGGTAAACCCCTTTTTGTTATTTTTAAAATTTAGTATAAAATTGTATTGAGATTATATAAAACCGTTGTTGGAGAAATCTTCTATTTAGAAACTGGAAACTAAAAGAAACTTCTTTTAGTAGGAAATTTTAATGAAATATATATTCTTAAATGTTCAGTAATTCGCGTAGATATTTAAATAGAGTAAAAATGATTTTGTTAGATGAAAATACGATTTGATAACATTTTTTATGTACATTTTGATCTAATAATTACTAGACATACGAAGAACCCTAAAAAAGTCACTTAAAAAGCTGTAAAATGATTATAGAAGCACTTCATTCATAGGTTTCTTGATGATAATAGTTCAAAAAAGAAATAAATAAAATAATGATAATTCAAATAAGAAAAAAAATATAAAAACTTATGTAAGATGTGGATAACGTGTTTTAGTAAAATTGCATTAATATTTTTCTTGATGATATGTATGAAATACTAATATTATATACGGAGTTTTTAATTGTTTTATAACTATATCTGTTGTTAATAGGGAAAATTAGTAAATAAAATCATAAAAAGAAAATTATTTCAAGAAATAATTATGCTTGGGTTTAACTAATTTCTATCATTCCACTTTCAGAAAAAAGTTTTCACACTTATGCTCGTTTTTGCTCAATTTCTTGTTGAAAAGGAATTTGGTTATTAGAGATTATTAAGTGTTTGTGTTATAAAATTGTGATGTTAATAAAGATTCAATTGCAAAAGAGAAATTCTAGAAATTTCCGAATCGATTGCAAAATGTAGAAATTTTAGAGGAACAGTTCAATTATAAGAAAGTATTTTTAGAATACTGTGAAAGAAATGAATTTGTGTTATTTTATAGCTAATAATTTCCTATTATCATTTTGAAGATAAATACTTCATATTCTTTACAAAATATATATTATGCTTCATCAAATGTAAAGTCACAACTTTTTTTCCTCAAAAAAACGTGTATTGCCCCAAGTCATGAATAAATAAAAAATATATTTGTAATATTTCTATAACATTTTGCATTTATTCAATAATTAATTTAACAAAATTCGGAATGAATTTTAGTGTTTAACTTAATATTTCCTTTGATTTTTTTTATTTAACTAATATCAACTCAACGAGCTAAAATAAGTTATTTAAAATTCTTTACATTTTCCTCCAATAGACAGAAATCTTTTTTCACAAAGTAATTTTAATTTTAAGATATACGAAATATAAACACACCCATCAGCGTGTTCGAAGATATTAGAGAATATTGATATGATTTTAAGCCGCTAAGTTACTGTATTTCATTGGTTTACTAATCATATCGCATTACTTCAGCAAATCGATTAATCGAAATTAACATTAGATTTGAAATAATTGAGTTTATAGTTGCAAATATCACCTCCTCTTAATTGCAAAATACAAATCATTACAATTTACAAAATACAAATCCATATATTCATAATACTCTTAAATACATACATATCGTTCTTTATGTAGAATAATGCGTTGCGGATATTAGATATTCGAATAGAAATCATTGAAAATTAATCAATCTGCATGATAGAAGTGTATATATCTATTCACCTATTGACTGACCTGATAGATAGTAAATATGGAATTCCTTTAAAATGTATATATTACCATTGAATAAGAAACTTTATAGACGATATTATTATCTGAAATTACCAGATCTTTACTGTTTGAATAATTTATAATAAACGATTAATAGGAGAAATTTTTTGCTTCAATGCGAAGTTCTTATTTCTTTATCAACAAATAACATTAAATTTGCTCTAAAAATTTAAGAAACCTCTGAAGTTTAATCCTCTAATTGTGTAATTTTTTAAAATCAGTATTAGATTTGCAAATAAATTCAAATTCTTTTCAAATAAAGTGAACGGAAGCTGTGTGTTTATCGATAATAATATGATATAACAAAAATCTTGAATCATTAATATAAACATTCTGAACTCCGAAAAACGCTGTATGCGATAGAAAATGGAGTGAAGACCAACCCTTGAAAATCACGGGATAAGCAGATGGAGGTTAATGAATTTTTTAAAAATATCACTTCTTTTAATAATTTCAAAACAGAAATTCATTTATGCCTTAATTAAAATGAGTTTTAACTCCAGAAAGTATTCTTTATTGGAGCGTTTCCAACAATTACGATTAGTTTTTATGTTTCTACATTTAAATTAATTTTTTTCTCGTTATTTTTCCCATAAATGAGACATTGGTTAGATATGTTTGGTTACAATGCTTTCACTTTTAAACAAGAAGTTTGTTTGTCGTCTAGTTTAAATATTTTAACCAAAATAAAATAAAAAAAACTCGCGGACATTCTAATTTCTCTTCGGGAACTCTTTTAATTATTTAAAACTATAAATTCATCTGTGACTTTAAAAAAAAACAATATTTTAATTATGAAACAAAATTCTTTTCTGGAAAGTTTTCAAAAACAGCTGTCAGTTCTTACATTAGCGAATTGAAATTAGTTCCCTATCTCATTCCTTTTTACAAATTTTATAATTCTTAATTTTTATTCAAATGAAAAATGATATTCGTGAACAAATCTATCTTGGTTCCTTTCAGTATTCAATTGCTGTTATTTTAAAATCTAGAAAGCTTAAAAATGAGGAGCAGTTTCAAATATTCGAAAACACCGCCTTACTTTGCTTTTTAGATCTCATTCGGAAAAAATACTTTGAAGTTGAAAACAGCTTAAAAGGCTCCAAATCTGATTTCTGAAGATCTTGGAATATTTTAAAAACAAATCAGCATTCTATTTTTATCGAAACACTCAAGTTAAATCACATAACAAACGATATCCATTTGTTTCAGTTTCGTTGTTTTATAAAATCCAATCTCTACATTTGCAAGATTGGATCAATTACTTTTTTCGATGATTCTATTTAATAGGGCATGAATTATTCAATGGGAAACTGTTTTTAGTATCGAAAAATAAAGCATGCATAATTTATGCTTTTCATTTCATTTTAATTGACGTCATATTTCTGAAAAACTTTTTTTTTTCTTTTTGACAAAGTGACATTTTAAATTTGAAAATTGTTTTTATGCTTTGACAGTGCATTTTGTTGTGGGGAAAAGTAAGTATATAGAGAATGTTTGTTAAATTATCTATTCTTTTCTTAAATAAAAGCAAATGCATTTGAATAGTAGATAGATTTTATACAATAATAGAGCTTAATGAAAATATTTTATTAAAGACTCTATTTATAAAAATTAATTTTATTTGATTTAATAAAAGACATGTTAGCAAGCGGCTTATGCCTATATACATACTTTATTTCATATGCAAAAATAATGCTACTGAATATTTCGGAAAAAATATCCTTCAATTACGCGCTATTATAATTTAAATTACTGTAAATACCGTGTTAATGAAAGGGGAAAATCGTTTAAATATATTAGAATCTCATTTAATGTGGAAAAAATTTACACATAATGATTAATTATTTTGCATAATTTGCAAATTAATATTTTGCCCTTATTCACTTGATTTTTTCCCCCACCAATGCTTTTCAACAATATCGTATACAATTTGGTGTGATTTGTGTATTTTAAAATGAAATAATCTATTTATAAAACATATTAAATAAATAAATGTTTGTTTATATAACACAACTTCCTATAATAATGAAAAGTTAATTTACAATAATACATAAATCTTATTAATCGAAAGTAAGGAAAATAAGAATTCCATGCAAATATACGGAAGCGTATGTTCAAAATTATTTCTATGGAAAATATCTTATTCCCAGAAATTTCTAAAGTCGTAAATAAAGAATACCATATTAAATAATAAATAAAAAAATTACGATGTTACAGGGTATGTATAGGGCATTATTGTTTGAGAAGACTTGTTTATTTTGGGGTTATTTATCTTAAACCATTTCCTCGATCAATTAAAAAGTCATTTTTAATTTAATATGAACCCAATAAAACAGTTTTACTTCGAATCCAAGAAATAAATTAAAGGGCATGTTTTAAATTCTATTTATATAAGAAACATAAAAATGATGCCAATTTATATTTTAATGTAACAAATTATTTATAATAAATCTTGAGTAATATTTTTTATTTGTAAAAGGTAATAATTACCAAATAAAATCGCTTATTTCCTGCTTTTGTGCTCTCTTTTCCTTTTTTAATCAAAAATTCTCGTTTTGTATGACATATTTAATTTATTTTGCTAAACATTATATTGTTATAAATTTATTCCTAAAATATATTAATTATTTGCTGAAAAATTAGGTGCAATTTTATTCAGTAAGTAATTTTATCAGTAATTTGGCGTAATTTAATCCATCAATTTTATTTTGAATATTTTTGGACATTAATCGCTTTCTTATTCAGAGCTCAATTTTTAAGATATTATAATCTTAAGCTGTTTCTAGAAATACTAAATTTCTTTCATATAAAAATACCCCATATAAGGCTTATTAAGTCTTTATTTTATATATTTTATCTTTGCTTAATTGAATGGTTTCTAAATTGAAATTATTTTCCTTACCATCGTTTATGTCTTTACGTTTTATGTGAATATTAAAGTTTTTTTTATCGTTTTCGCATCCTTGCTTTTGAATTCATTTAATATTCCGAATATAGAAGTCCTCGTTAATTAATTTATTGGAAATTTTAAGAATAACGCTTCAGTAAAAAATATTAACTTCCAATATTAATATCATAAATTATAATTCTAAAGAAAAACGAACTATTTTAGTTTAGAAATTGAAAGCGTAATTTTAACCGTATTCTCTCTGATAATGATGATCCATGAGCCTTTTCCCAAGTAATGATGGATACAGTTACACGTTTCTAATTACATAAATTCTGAAGTGAATTTATAAAGATGTAAATAAATGTAACTTCCATCTTTAAACAAATGGCTGACAGTTAGGGCTAATATTGCGCTTTGTGAACACTACCACGCATGTCATATTTAAATCAGGTTGCCGTATTTTGAGCTTGTAAATAATGAGGATTTGTCGTTGATATTTTATAAGATAAATTGTGATGAGGATGACAAAAAAGTTGAGGAAACATTTGTGTTTTAAAGAATTTACTTTATAACAAATATGTAATGATTTTATGTACCTATGTTATAAAAAAATTTAATGTAATTTTTATTCTATATTGATTATAATTAAAATAAATTGCAAAAACAGCATTCTAAAATAAACTATACCAATTTCAATAAAGCGATTTTTTAACTACATTTTCAATATAAGAGGTATTCATTTATTTGATTGCTTATTTTTTGTTAAATAGCCTCATCTGAAAATGTTAAGTTAATTTTTTTAATATAAATCGACCCAGATCTGCATTGTGGTTTGTCGGGGATTAAATTTTTTAAGGCTTTTCATTTTATGACTTATCTGAAGACTGCCTAAATGTACAGTTTACTGGAAACATATAAAATAATCGGTTTCGACTGAAAGATATATTCTTGTATTGGAAAAAATATCTTTTATATTCCTGTATCTTATTATTATTTTTCTTTTCCATGAGGGGTTGTTGAATTTTCTTCAAAGAGATTAGAAGATTTCTTTAAAAAAATAAAATCGTTTTCATCATCCAAGACCTACATTTGCTGCACCCCATATACGTTCGAATATATAATTCATAAAATATTATCGTGACGCTTTAAATATCGTGATCGTAAAATATTTCGAAATGTTTATAGTTGAGTACAAATTTTAATCAATATTTATCATGATGAATTAACCATTTTTAATAAAGTTGCTCTGAGGCGAACGGTGCTATGGGGAAAAGAACTATTCCAACTGCATACCGGGAACCGGTGTTTACGATTATCCAGGAGAGCCGTCACACTCCCCTGGATTTCCATGAACCCCTGCCAAAGTCAACATCTGACGGCGCAGCAGACATTTTAAAAGTACTTTGCATTTCACTGACGTTTAATAAAAACAAAAATTAGAGAACAACAAGGCACAGAATATTGCCAGGGAATAAGTCAGCAGGCTATAGAATCTCAGTGCCAAAATTTTTTCTTACACCAAAAAAAAATGTAAGACACTCATCGACATTCATAAAAGAAGATATGCAACAAACAGGTAATCAAAAATAAATGAGGTTTTTAACACTCACCCCCTTACCCGAAACCTTGGAATTATTCCAGTGCGGATCGCGGCGAAGAACGTGTCATCGTTCACCTGAGGAACAATTCCCTTGCATCTTCTCCAGCAGCAGTGCTTCCTCACTCTTTGCCACCCCGGGGTTGCCAAGTGGATCGGGAAAACTCGCCAAGTCCATCCACTATGCCGCCAATGACGTTTGTTTTTTTCTCCCCGTCCCGACGAAGAAAACGGATTATTAGGTGAATATAAAGCGAACTGTCACGACCACCTTGCTCGATTCGAACAGTGGGGTGGATCGAGCCATCAGTGACTATTTGTCTTGGGGTGGAGTTTTTAAATGCCAGTTCGCCGAGTGGTTGTAAAATGGACTGGGCGCTATTTAAGTTTCGGTTGGCTGCGCATTCCCTGTTAACCGACTGATAGTTTCGGCTGATGGGAGATATGGGTGGGATATTTTTTTTTATGAATGAGTCTGTTCGCCAAAAATTGCGAGTATGAAGGTGACCCTGGTAACCATTCGCTGCTTGAATGGGTTGTAGATTCGGTGCGCATGTCCTCACCCTTTCGTTTGGGAGCTTAGTTCTGACTTGCGATGAAGTTCGGATCTGGATCTGTATTTATTAATCGACTTCTTTCATATTATTGGATGCTCTTACCATAATTATTCATATGAATTTTCACGACGTCGTTATGGGTCTTAGAAATCAATCATATAATTAATATAACGTAACTAAAAAAAATAGCATGCGCATTTATAAATGTATTCATTCTTGAATGAATACATTTATACTCTTTATTTGTTTGATGATGGAAACTCTTTATTTATTTTAGTAACTAATATTTTAATTGCAAATTAATTTCCTCTATTGTATTATTTTGCCTACATATTTTTTTAAATTATAGTGACTTTGACGACATAAGTAATTTACTTCTTTTTAATCGAATGATTTTTATTAGTGTTTTGTATATTGTGTGAAGAGAAAACGAGTTTGAAATGCCCTAAAGTCAAAACACTGGATTAAATGCTATTAAATTATGGCATGTGGTTAATCCAAGATACCAGATACTCTCGGGAAAAAAGCTTTTAAAATAATTGAAATTTAATAGAAATTATAACATTTTTGCGATAATATTTTAGGAACATATCAGTGCGCATAGATCATTCTTTACACACTTTAAAAAGAAAAAAGTTAACTTTCCAAGGATTCATTCATTTCTGTGCAATTATGATATTTTTAAAACATTTAAATTTAATTTTTAGCGTTGCTATAATAATACGATGTAATTAGTATGAATGTGTACGAATAAAATCTAAATTATTATTGTGATACTATATTTCGGATTTGGAATCCCTTTTAATTTTAATTTAATATCATTTTTCTAAAAAAAAAATCTGAGACTTCGACGCTATTTATTCGGAATCGATTGATTCGCTGATTGATGCAAAGATAAATATTACAAACCTAAATTATTAATACGATACGATGCGATGTTGCAGATTATAGTTTTGAATATCGATTAATTTTTTTAAAATATTTTTAAGGAAAAATGTGCGGGTTTTTTTTTCAGGAAAGTCGAACATTACAAACGGAAGATATATTTTTTAATTCCATTTGGCAATGTTATTTCGCTTAGTTAAAAAAATGTAGATTTGTTCTTTCTGAAAAAAATATGAATTTATAAATCTTTGTAACAATAATTCTTGTGCCGATAAGAAAAGAAAATTCAAAAATTATTTTTGAATTTAGTTACTTGATATTGCTTTGGGGAAATTAAACAATAAAAGCATCATTATAGAGTAGATATAATCCGTTGTCATCATGATAATGTAGATATAATCCATTCTCATCATGATATAATGTAGATATAATTCATTCATTCATTCTTCATTGGAGTGTTCATTTATACTCACGTGATATCGATTTAAACGCGCTCAATACCAACATAATTTTGGAATCCATTGACTTATTCCAATTGAGAAGAAAGATGTGACTTCATAATACGATGAATAACAGCCTGCAATTAGTTGTTAAATGATTTGTCCAATTATATTTACATTACTTTTCACTGACTCGTTTACATATAAATTGTTTCTTTTTTTAGAAATATTTGAAAACAATACTAGCAGGGTCATACGTTTTAAGTCCTATTTGTATGCTAGAAAATTGAATGGTGTGCTTATTTGTGACTTTTAATTTTTTTTCTCCTTATTTCAGGAGTATTTTTAAATTATAATTTAGGAGAAAAAATTCTTGCTCATATATTCTTCTACTTCTCCTTTTCTTTCCAAATATAAATGCAGACATGAATAAAATACAAGTGGGGAGAGCATTTCTTTGAAACCGATTTCTGACATAGCATATTTGTGTAATTTTAAACGTACTTTGTGTGCATATCACTTAAAATTGATATTAAAATGTGGTTTTCTTTTCATACTCCTTTTCGTGTTTAAAAAATTAAAATACTTAGCGATATTCTAAGGTTAAACCTTCCATAATATTGACCGCATTTTATAATGCTCAATTTCGATGACGAAAAGAGAATTAGCGTAAGTCTTCATATAAATTTTCTAATTATTTGTTATTATCATGTGATAACATGTTGTTTTGGTTAAGAGGTTTTGGCGTCTTCGAAATTTGAAGGAAGCCAAGAAATATTCGTTTTTTTTCCTTGGTAGATAGCGAGTCACATGACTCGTGACATTTAAGGTTTGTTTTGCCAGTATTGTTTGAGATATTTAAATTTATTATCAATTGCTTTTTGTTTGTTGTTTCCATGAAATGACGTCCTCTTCCAGTTTGTTTACGGTTTCTTACTTTTAAATCATTAATCTTGCTCTAAAAAGATTATCATTTGGTTAATTTTTTAAAATTATTTTCAATTTTTACTTTTGCCATTTTGTAAAGCTCGACTTATATTTATTCTTTAATGATATTATAAGAGCATTGTTTCTAACTGAATTTCTCAAAATACTGCAATAATATAATTTTTATATCAATCTGCATTGCTTTCATTGGATTTTACCACCTATACAATAGCTTCCAGTAATAGGGAACTTTTTGTTGAAATGACTTTTTTTTTATCGGTCGAGCTCCAAAACTTTGTTTTCCAGCTAGAAAAATTGAAAATAAAAGTTTTAAAAAAATATCAATAGAGAGATGGAAATCCATCAATTTGTTCAAATCGGTTAAACTGGTTAATGACTTAAATTGATTAAGACATATAATCACTTAAAGGATAATAATGTTCTCAGATGATAATTTGAGACCGTAGATTTCCTTTTTTATGTATTTGAATTTGCGTATATTGTATTAAAAAATGTGACTGAAAAGTTAAGTTTGCTGTCGACAGTTATTGTTATGGGGAAACAAAACAATAAAGGCATATTTATTTGTTATCTGTCATATGAAGCTACACACAGTATGCGTTCTTCAAAAAGTTATTACAGTGTATCATTTAATTAATTACTGATATGATGTTTGTTTCTACGCGTATGCTAAAAATGGTGTTTATTTTTTTTTCTGGACTATAAAGATTATGATTCACATCAGAATCTGTTTTTATATAGCTTTAATAATTTTATACCAACATTTAATGTCTACCTTAAAAATGGGAGAAAATGTATTCCAAAATTATTTTTATTCTTAAAAAAATGTTGATTAATAATGATCAAGCTTCATTCTTTTTTTTAAGTCGCCAATCAAAATTTACCAAATAGTTTGATCTAAAAAAATATTTTATTTTATTTGACTATTTTTGTTTTGTCAATAGATATTTAGTTTTACTACCCAACTAGCATTAAAGTACTAATTAACACTAATATTTCTTTTCTTCTTTATCGCGTCTTTTAAATATATTTGAAAATTTATTATTACAAAATTTCTCAATTGATGGTTTTGGTTAAATTAATAAAATTATTATATACTTTGCTGCACATTAAATCCGTCAAGATTGAAACGTCTTTCTCTAATATATTATGGATGTGTTCGAAAAGAAGTTGCTAATTTGTCAATTGGTCCCTCTTCGGAATTATGTTATCCGTCCCAAAAATATCAACTTCATTACAAACTGTTAGCATAATTCAACTAGTTTTAATTTATCTACTACATTTTAAAATCCTAATTAACTTTTAAGACTGAAATAGACTTTTCATTCTTAAGTTATATTCATCCTTTTGTGATTATTATTAAGTCAATTACCAAACATTTTTACGCCCATTTAAGCTTAATTGTCCGCATTTTCATTATGACTTCTAAAAATGGTATGCTTGTTCCACAAGCGTGGCTTGAATAACAATTTGTGTACCTAAACAATTAAAGGACAACTAGACAAACATGCCCTAGTTGTGTCTGTATAACAATAATGATGTTTAATAAGTAATTCTGTGTACGTTACTGGGGCACCCTTCTGTTTCCTCTGCTATCATTTCATGACAGTTGCTCATTATACTGAATTCGCACCTCTCTTGAGCTACAAAACTATTTGTCACGAAAATATTAGTAATGTAGCAACGAGAGGTATTCTCTAAAAGGGTACGATATATATAAACACTCACATAAAGACTATGAAGTACATAAATGTGAGAGACGTTAAAAATTCATATATATTTTCCATTTCCATAAATGATTTTTAAATATTCATACGAAAACATATATATTTCTGAAACAGAATTGTTTATGTGTTCGAATGTTTGACTATTAAAAAACAAACTCGGCAAAATATACTTTAATAGCTGGAAATGTGCATCCTAAAGCGACTTAAAAACTATTAGAAATTTGAATAATTGTAAATTAATTTTAAAAAATCATTTTCCCGCTGTAACTTTGAAAATATTACAAAAGGAATTTAATTTCTATTTAATTTTAAAGCCTTAGAAAATTATAAGTTTAATTATAGCATTGATTACTATCCGACCATTTTTCCAGAGTTGTGGTCCTTTTTTTAATAAATATTTATCATGATTGAATAGAAGTATAATTGTTGCATTCAAAATTAAACAGATTTCATCTCGTCATATGATATCATATTTAATCTTCTTTGTATATTTAATCAAGTGGTTTTCTTCCAGTACTAAAAGCTGAGGAATAAAGATTCTTTTAACTATCTGTAAGTTGTACTCGATAAATTATAAAATATAAATTCATTGCCGCAAAAGGTTACACAGTCTACGAAAAATTACAGACGAATATTTAATTTCATTATAATAGCATGATACTTCATTATTTAAACTTCCCCTTTTGGAGGGAATCATTAAAATAAACTTAAGTATAAACAGATTTAATTCCAATTAAGCATAGTCGATGTTCCTGGCAAACTAGTTGGCCAAAAACGATTAGTAAAATATGTTTTTACGCGTTTATACTTCATTTAAGTAATATTACCAATGCTAACAAAAATTGATGTTATTATATGAAAACCATGAATTTTTTTGTATTAAAATCAATATTTAAAAAGGCTTTATAGATTACTAGCGTTTAGCACGACTTTGTGCGCATGGAAAATCACACAATTAACCTAAAAACAATTTATTTACTGTGTGTAACTGAAATAAAGCAAAACTGCAAAGCAAGTCCGTATTTCTTTAAAATCAAATCAATTCAAGTCTATTTTATTTATAGGTCGAGATTGAGATACCTACAGCAGTATTAGGCATATAATTTTTAAAATTTCGATTGATATGAAAATACAGTTGTCAACAATTATAATACGCAGCACATGCTTGAATTTTCTACGGCAGTTGGCGTAACTCAATACAGATTATTAATTTACTTTATTCAAATTGATTTTAATTGAAAAATACTTCAAACTAAATTCAAAAAAATGATTCATTAACAATGTTTATTTTTAAAGGCACCAAAAACTAAGAAAATAAACAATCGTTTGAAATCTGTCGAAAACATAATAAGCCTAACATCATTAGCGTGTGTGGGGGGACTACTCATTTAGTGGTGGAGAAATGAATATTTTTGTCGGGAAAGTTAGTTTTTAATTAATAAAAAATTAACCACTCAATTAACCAGAATAAATAGTAGCCTATGTTCTATTATATACTCTAAACTATCCTTGTGCTAAATTTCATAATTTCGTTCAGCCATTCTTACCGTGATTGACTAACATCATCCATCCACCAATCCAAACTTTCACATTTATAATAGTAATGTAGATAGTTGTTATTTAGTATCAATGCAAAATAAATTCCAAACTTTTGTCCATTAAAAATTACTCTATAAATGATGTGTTTTACAAAAGACTGTAGTACTTTTTAATCTCGGAAAGGAGAATATATGAGGGATCGCCCAGAAATTACGTTTCGTTAAGAAATTAAAAGAGGAAATTATTATTTGATAAGTTATTCATCATCATCATGCAAAGTAAATGCTTAAGTTATGATCACATATGCCATTAATGCTGAAGAATTTATCTTAGCGAAGCATGCGCTTTTGTATGCTCCCGCCGAAGACAGATGCCGTTTGAGATGATGAAGTGCACAGAAAATTTGAAAAGAATGCATTGGCAATGCATTAATTGTGAATCTTCATCCTCTCTTAATTCTCTCAACTTCTGTTAGCAAATCATCATCGATTAGATATTGATGCTCTCTTCGGTTTTTCAGTTCCTACTATTAGCTCACACTCTCGATATATATATATATATATATATATATATATATATATATA
>JAOUZG010026507.1:2726369-2745725 GCA_026289955.1 Argiope argentata | reverse complement strand
TGTGTGTGTGTGTGTAGTAAATAAAAGAAATAAGACAAAATTATAAGTTTTTTTTACCCTGAAATATCATAAAATGTTTAATTTTTTTTACCATGAAATATATTTGTACTTTTTAAAAAATATTACATATTTTTAAATTTTTAAAAAAATATTTTGATGTACGTATATTTACATTGTTACGGATTTCTTCCAATTACCACTAAGTACAAAAATTCACCAATTTCGCATGTGGTAAGTGTAGGATGGGAAAAGAATCAGAGGGTCTCAGTAGAAAACAACGATGTTTATTTATATGAAGTCATTGATACTCAGACAAATATGAATAGACGAGATGAAGACACAGTACCCATAAGTAATAATTCGACAGTAACAACGACCACAGCACACAAATCTGCTTGACAGAATTCAGCAGAAAAGTGTAGCTTTTGAGCTTCGCTTTACGGTCTCTCCAAACGGTTGAAATTCTCCACTATCTCCTAGGTTTAGCCGTATTCAGTTACCGATTCACTACCACACGACCGGCTACTCCACACACAACTTTGGGCTTCTTCCACAATAGACAACATGACTCGGAACACAAATCAGTACAGAAGCTCATTGAGCTCTACACAACGTTGGCACTCCGTTAACGCTTCGCTATCCTCTGGAAGACTCGTTACTTGACTGCGACACCAACTGTGATTCGCTGCAAATTGAGACTGTCGTTCTTTTATAGAACCCTGGAAGCAGGCCGAGAAGGTTCTGGTCAAATCAGGCGTATCTCAAATTCTATTGGATGGGTCATTAAAAGTCTCAAAGCTTCCAGCATTATCTATTTTATTGTTAAATTCGTCGTGAAGTAACCAAACGATCTCGAATTTTATCGCCAAGATTTGAGTTTGCTGTCACAGTACTCAATCAACACCCAATACAGATTATTGTAAATGGCTCTTTCCAGTGATAGAATTAATCGTGCTGAGAAACAATAAGGCATTTTTCTTTCTTGTATATACACGAAAGAAAAATGCATTATTTTTTGATCATTAGCTTCCAAAAATGTCTATTTAAAATCAACTGTCCTTTTATAATTTCCATAAATTTATATTAATCACAAAGAAAATTTTTTAATCCTATTGTACACATATATGATACTGTAAATTGTCGTTTGCAATTCTTAAGAAAGCCCATATGAACATAAAACATCAATTTTAAAAGTAGGACTTTACTTCTGAAATGGAAATTGAGATTGCTACTTGGTGACAATGCTACTAGCAAATTAATAAAAGGAAGTAAAATTAAAAATTAAGGTTAAGTAAAATACATATTTACAGGAGTACGCCAACACATTTATGTGAATATCAACAACACAAATCGCACGTATAACAAGTAAGTTATAGACAAGTAAGGCATAGTATTCTCAATAAACCTTTTAAAATTGAAAGTAGATGCTCAAAGCTGCTTGCCTTCACCTGCAACCTTAAGTTTCCTATGTTCTTTTGAGATTACATATAGAACTTCCCCACTTTATTGTAATGTTTTAATTGTAATAAAGAAATTAGAAAGTTGGTGGAATAATGAAAAGGGTTTGAATTTCCTTTCAACAAGGAAAACAAGAATGAATAATTATGCATAAATAGACTTTCACAAAATTGACAAAATTAGGGAAAGTAAGGGTTTGAAAACTAAATTTTATTTATTAAATGCAATTTTTATAGTTTTAAAATTCAAAAATAATTATTTCCCCCTTTTTTTAAAAGAATCAGATGTTTTTTTTTATTTAATTATGACAAACGCTATCGCAAAAAATGGAAAAAAACCTCGCCGTATTTAATTTAATTTTATTATTTTATTATAATTTTATTTAAAAAAAATCTCCCCATCTGCCAAAATATATGTGTGGAAAATATCTTAGTCTTAAAGTTTTCATTTCCGTGTATGCATGTATCAATATACGTATGCACATAGATTATATTTACGAATAGAGATAAAAATTCGAATAGTGATAGAGATTTTTTAATAGTATTTAGATTTTAAAAGTCCAATTTTGATGGATTAGTTAACATTAGTGTAATCGGTAATTTCAATCGTGATAAAGTAGTGAGAACAATCGTTTCTTTGCAGATATATACACGAGTGTGAGCGAAGTATTTGGACTCACAATTCTTAACTTACTTCTCCGAGCACAACAGTAAGTCGAGGTCACCTGGTGGTCAGGTATCGGCTCGTGAGCTTTAGGGTTTCGTGTCCAAGACCCGATTCCATTGTAGAACCGTCGTGTTAGGGGATCTGTTGGACGTTAAATCCTTCAGGGTCAAACGTCCTACCGCTGGTGTTGGTATGATGTGGAGTAAGGTTGTCAACTCAGGTGTCCTCGTCATCGGACCATGGTTCAAAATTATGGGGGTCCTTTTTACAATATCCCGAGTGTTGCTTTATTACGGGGCATTAGTGTAACTAAACAAACCGAGCACTACAGCTGGGTAAGAGAAAATAATAGCATGATTCATGTTACATTTAAAAAGTACGTGTGTAATGTATGTGTTGTGCTTAAAATTAAAAAAAATCTTTGCAGAAATTTATGTTTATTTAATAATTAAGAAAAAAAATCTATAAGACGTCACTTTCCTTCTATATCTGAGCATTGAGCTTATGTGAAGTATCAATACTACTATGCATGTATATAACCGCAGTCATACCGAATCTTTGAATCTGAAAACCGATTCAAAGGAAAACCCCGAAATAATACTTTGTTCTATCCAAGCTACAAGCCAATAAATTTAAATAGCTGAATTATGAAAATTTAATCATGCTCACAAAAAGAATTTCTTTATTTTTTGAAGCGAGCATTAAAAATTTATTTCAAATTTTATTATTTGTATAAAACATAACATTTTCATATAGATATAGAAACAGATGTAGTGGAATCCATATAGATTTTATGTAATATTCAATACCAAATGGGAATGGGAAAATATTCCCATAACTACTGCAAATATAATCTTCAGATATTTTTAGTGTAATGATATGTCTGGTAGAAAAGTACATATCTTTTTCAGAGTAAAAATACTAATGCATTTTAGTATTATGTCAAGCTGTCTGGTAACCATCTTTTCTTTCTAATTTTTATCGAAGAGGGGCTTCAGATAATGCATATATAGGATGTATAATTTCACATCTCATAAATCATATAGACACAGAAGCGATAACTGGTAATTTAACATCTAATATTTCCAGTCATTTTTTTTCTGTCACTGTAATAATCCACTTGAATTTTTACATTAATATTTCTGTTTAAAAGAAAAATTTAAAAAAAAATTGCAAAAAAAGAAAGAAAGAAAATAATTTTGCAATCCAAAATGTCACGGTTCATTTATTGAATAATTTTCGAGGACCCCCGTTTACTCCAACTTTTATGATTAAAACTTGCTCCAGAAATGGTACGGGTGAAGGAAGTCATTTTTCTTTGTTAAACAACAGCTGTGCATAATTGGGGGATTTTTCCTAGACTCAAAGAACTCTTGTATCTGTGAAGTTATCCGAAGTTCAAGAAATCAACCCAGTTCATTATTCTAATTTCTTCTTGGAGAAAAAGTTTTATCTTTTCTTTTGCTTTTTTTTCCCAAAGTGTAATATATGCTAATGTTTTCTCTGGGTTTTTGTCGCGATTACCACTCAGCAAAGGTTTACTCGATCAAACTCTGAATAAATCGTGACCTTCACCCAGTTTTGAAGATTATTGTCAAGAATTAGATTGTGTCAGGAATTAAAGAAATTCTTTTCTTCGAAATTCTTCTAATATTTTAATATAAATTCACTGACAAATAGACGATTTCGTATGAAATTAAATAAGGGAATTTTTATTTACTCTTATGCATAGAAGAATTTCTATATTTTAGGCATCTCTGAGTTTCAAAAACGCATTTATGATATTATATCTGTTAGCATATTTCGTATATAGAATAAGGACCAAATCTACTGATTTTCTTCAAATTTTTTATTCATTTATAGGAAGTCTACATATTTGGTCGTTTGATTACGTAAGAACGTGATAACTCCAAAACGCAGAGATCTAAGTCGATTAAATTTGTTTCTCAGATTTAACATCACATAAAATATAAACTTATATCAAATGTTGGACCAAATTTGCTAAAAGGTATACCATCCCACAACTCGATCGTTTGCCATCTTTCCGGGTTTATAGAAAAATCTTTTATTCGGTTCAGGAATGTGAGTAATCCATGTAGAGTATGTCCTCGAATGCAGTTGATATTTATCAAGCACCACTATCTCTTTTCGATGATCATATATTTGCTCACTATATTTATAAAAATTCATTTAGTTATGCTTAAGGACTTTTAATGAATTGAATCATCTAGTATCGAAGGAAATTAATATTTTATAATTATGCAATTAATTCAAAGCTTGTCCATAAGCAAATGCCATAATTAACAACAAAAAAAAATAGAGATCGGTTATGGGAAAAGATGACCATGAAGGGTATATATAATGATCATAGACTTTGATATAAAATGAAATTTAACGAAATGAGGCCTGTAGTTGAAGTTATAGACTGGTTCTTCGCTTTTTTAGAATTGTATCAACTATAGAGATAAATATAATCAACTATACTTATGAGCCAAAATCGACTACAAAACATTAGAAACAATGGGAAAATGTAACACAACATTTTTAGATAACGAATATATAAATGAAACGAAAATATAAAACCTCTGAATCGACGTCACATTTGGTCGCTGGTTCTTGGGTATTCCTTAATGTTTCAATTCTCTAAGCATGAATTAGATACCTCGGACTCACCCTATTTATGAAATCATTAGTTTTCAGTGTTTGTTAATTTGACGGTGTTTCTAGAAAGGAAACTATTTTGAAAATTATGCCACGCCAATTAACCAATATAATAACACAAAACTATACTTCCTTTAAAAAAATCAGTAGTTTTAATTTATTATATTGGTTAATTTTGATATTTCATACTCAAACTCCAAGATTAATCCTAACTTTTGTTTCAAAAGGGTTAGAAAAAGTAATAAAAATTGAAGTGTTTTCGAACAAATTTGGAGCACCTGGAACATTTTTCATTAACGTTATCTATCGCTAATATTATATTATATTAATCCCCTAACTGATATATAAGTTAATTTATGGCTTTAAAATTTGTTTGTCATCTCCTATAGTGTTACTCTTAGCATCTGTAAAATTTCAAATTACTAAGGAGAAAATTACAACAAAAATCATTTTTAAAAAGTCACCTTAAATCATAAATGTGCAGGCTAGAAATTCAATAAAAGTTTGGAATTTATTTCCTTGATGATTATAATATTTTCTATGGGTACGTGAGAAGGTTAAAAATTTAGATAGGATCTTAAGAGCAGGGTTTTTTTTTCGATTGCTCTACCAACATATCATTGTAGTTTGAAAAAAATAAACATTATGTATTTACAAAATTGTCTTTCACATTTTATTCTGATTAGCACAGACATCCCATTTTGTAAATAATTCATAAATTCTCTCATCATTTATTCTGTGAATAAAACAGGAATAGTTTTTCTAGCTTTTAAAATTTCGAATGATTTCATTTTCTCTTTCAATTTGAAAAGTCGCCTGTTTTCTTGAGGAGAGAAAGAACAATTCCTAAAGGCAAAAGTACTCCGAATTTTACTGATATTGTATCTTTGAAAAGTCTCTAGATTAAAAATTAAGTGACGCTTTTCACTTCAAAACATCTCGCAAATGAAACACCAGTAACTAATTACATCAAGATGTCGAGTATTACATTCAACTTCGAAGGTTATAAAAAAGAATCAATATTTGTTTTTGTTGATGGAAACGCTTATCGATGCAAAATGTCAACAAACTACTAAGAAAATGATGTTTGTGATAAGTAACTAATTTATTTACTGATTTTTGAGGAGTGGAATTGTTTAGTAATAGAAATTTTTTATATGAATCCGTATTGAAATTTAATAATTAACTTTCATTTCTATATGAAAAATTATATAGCATCAGTTAATAATTTCTGGTTTTATTTAAATGTTTCATATTTTTGGGGGTAAATTATTTTATATGATGAGTCATTTTTTTTTTTTATGTGAAATATATAAAATATGTTCTACTGAATCAGTTTGTTATTTATTTTCTTAGGAGAACAGAAAGAACGCTACATCAGTATATAAGGCAATTTGAAATTAAATGTTAAATTACAGTTGAATTACAATGGAAACACCTTAGATTTATAAAAATTCTTTTAATATGGAGTAGAACTGCTTTTGGCTTGCTTTTCTCATGTGCCTGACTATTTTGTCGCATAAATTGACTCTTGCTAACCTAATTTTTTTAATTTTATATTTAATTCCGACATTTCACATGTTTTTAACTATACTGTTTTCGAATCAGTAGGGGAAGTTAAGTGCACTTAAATGACAACAAATTTTAATCCTTTGCCCTCCAATGGCACTTCTGACTCGACATTCGAAACTTTGCATCATTTTGATGTTTTATTTATTCATTTTTCAAATTCAATTGTTAAAAATGCCTATATATTGGTTAAAAGATGTAGATTAATTTTTTTTAAATAAATTCGACTTAAAAGAGTTATGTATATTTATTATTCATAGCAATAAACAAATCTTTGTGTTATGCGAATAATTTTGGCATCTTATTATTTTTTGGAGTGCAAAGGGTTAATATCTAATCTATTTATGGAAATTTGAAAAAAATAATTTTGGCTAAACTCCCTTATATACTTTGCTGACCTATAAAACATATTTAGCCAAACAAAGTCAATTTTATATAGTATTTTAATTATATATGTAGGTGGTTATCAAAATATCGAAAACACATTAGATTTATAAAGATCATTTTATTAGTATGGTTTAGGACCGCCGTTAGCTTGTAATACAGCTTGGATTCGCCTTGAAATCGATTCAAGCAAGTGTTGAATAGTGTTTAGTAGAATATTGTATCATTCTTCCCAGGAGATATTGTGACAGTTTTGTGGGAGATGTCGGTGGATGATATCGATTCCGCATTGAAAGCTCTAAAATATACCATAACGGATCCGTTATATTGAGGTCGGGTGACTGTGCAGGCCAAAATATATGTTAAACTTCATCCTCGTCTTCATCAAACCATGATTGGATAAGTCTCGCTGCATGAATAGGTGCATTATCATCCTGGAAAATTCCATATCTTGTAGGCAGCTAATTTTGCGTCTTAAGATTGACTTGGTCGGCTAAAATTTCTCTATACTTTTCCACTATGACCCTTCCTTTTAGGGTTACCATTGATCCAGCAGAAAACTACGACATGGCTGTCAATATCATGACAGATCCACCTCCATGCTTGACATTTGGAAGTATACAATCATGATCATACGCTTGTTCAGGAGTCCTCCAAGCATCTACCACCCTTGTTGTAGAGAAAAGGGTTAAACACTGTACTTACGTATTAAACCGTGCAATTTTATCGCCAAATTTGAAGTCGTCACCGATGAGCTGCTAAACCGCCAATTATGGAAATCCGGCAATGTTGTAATCCATTGATTTTTATCTCCAAATTTAAAACCTTCGCCAATGGGCAACTAAATCATTGGCGAAGACGGTCTAATACGTAAGTACCTGAAACACGATTCGTTAGACTATATTATTTTCTTCCACTTATAAATCGACCAGGTTTTATGAGTGTGGCACCACTGTAGATGGCGTTTACCATCAACATATGTGATGACTGGCTTGGGAATTGCTGCCCTGTCATAAATGTTTCGTTTATGAAGTTACTTTCCTCCAATAATCACTGTCACTGGAGATTCTAGATAGATATTTAAGTTCAAGGTCATTTTTACTGTTGCAGTTCGTGTTTTAGACATTACAATCCGCTTCACCATCCGTATGTCTCTTTCAATGAGTTTCTCTTTCTCCCACTATTTTGTTTTGCCTAGATAGTCTTGTATCACTGTGTGTATGCTTTCATGAATTTAGGCACCATACCTCTAGAAATTCCTAAAATTTGGCATGTTTTATGTCACTCTTGCTCCAGCCAAACGGGCTCCTATAATTTGGCAACTTTAAAAATCTGTGAGGTCCAACAATTTAAGATTTTGAAAAAAATTCCAGGTATTAAAGAATTTTAATAAAGCTAACACATACTACCTGAATATATACATTGGCCGGCTTTCTGACAAAAGGGTAGCGCATCTTCCTCGTGTTCTGGGAGTCCCGGTTCGGGCATGGTTGTTCTTCTGTGTTCTATCTGTGAGATGTGTGACTGTGGTCTCCTGTAAAAAGGGGCTGCGCAAGCAAATGTGGTGAGTGAGTAGCTAAGTCGTACTCTTGACCCTGGTTGGCGCTACTTCCAAAACAAGAGACGCTCCTTTCGGCTTAAATCTGCTGTTGTATCAGCAGGGGGCTTGTCCATGGCAAGTGCCGTAGCAACAACAACAATATATGCATTGGTATTTATAAAAATGATTGTTGGCTATTATTATATTTTAATGCTTACGAAGTGCATTCAAAAATGTCACTTTTATTCACAGGTGTTTCCATTATTTTGATTACCTCTGGTAAATTACATAAGAGCTTGGGAACTGAATTTCTAGCAATATGGATATATTTAGTGTGTCTCAGTTTAAGGTGATTGAACTCAGTGATCATAAGATCAATTTATATTGAATGTATCAGAATGAAATTTAAATAATGAGTTTCTTTGATCACGGGGCCGGGGTTTCCGTCGGAATAAAATAGTTTGAAATTTATCCAACAGGTGGTCCTTCGCCAATAATCTCTGTTTATACGTCTTAGTTAACGAAAGTAACCAACTTAGTGGTAACGAATTGACTGTGATTTAAAAGGCGGTCTTTCAACGAAGTAGAAAAAAATAACAGTTAAAGAAAAATGAATAGAATATTTTATTTATTTACACAATTGTGTGCTTTACGTGCATATGATGTCGATTGACAATATAATGAAAGTTTGTCACTGCCTTATCAACGGTCTCAAGCAATACTCCAGTAAGAATAAAGGAGAAGTTTTTAACAATGCTGATTTTTTAAATCCTCTTCGTTAGTTACACGTCCTTGATAAGGGCGATTTTTGAGAAAACCTCGCAATCATAATTAGCAAGAATTTAGATCTAGTAATCATGCCGAAAAGGCAAGTGAGAAAATACTCAAAATGGCAAGCTTGATTCTGATAGTAGTCTATATAAACCAACGTGTTCCCTTTATTAATTATTTTGTTCTAAAATCTTGGTTCAAATAGTATAAACTTAATGTTATCGGTTTAGCTCATTTCATTTTTTTTTTTGTTATTAGATATGCAAAGATACTGCTAGGCGTAATTTAAAAAAAAACATAATTCAAACTTGAGGAGCTCGAAATCTTGAAAATACCTCAATATCATGAGATCCAATTTTCCAATGATTATAATTTTTTGTGTTTTTTTCTTTTCCATTTTTTATTGTCTTTTGCCTCTTTTTTGCATTTTCTACTCGGAAAAATGAAAAGTGCTTACAAATCGTATATATATTTTTCAACGAAATATTTTAATTCATCCAGGATGGGAAATTGGAAACAAAAGATCTCGTTAAAGTTGACCATTTTATTTTTATTCTAAAATTCTCGAGGCAGTTCTTTCTGAAAATGGAACTTTTTTCAAATTTGATGCTTCGGGGGTTTTTTTTCTCTCTTTTGTGTCGAGACTCATTTAGATTTCTGAATAAAACCTCAAGAAAAGGAAAAGTTCGAAATTTCTTCCTGGGGAAAATATTCGAAATTTTATAATCCTGGGGCCTTAACTTTGAATCGAACATAGTTTGGAACTAAGTAAGACTTATTGAAGTCTCGAAATTACATTTCTACAAAAGTTTAGTAACTGGTTTTTTTATTATAAGTTCCAGATACGTGTATGCCACTGCGTTTGTAGCAAATTTTATGTGTTAAAATCTTATTTAAATCTATCCTAGATTAACTAACACTAAAATAGATTTTTTTTTTGCTTTTATTTAATAGCATTGATATACATTTCTAAAGTAGGCTGACGAGACTGATATTTACATGCGATATCCTTTGTTTCTTAATTCCTCATCATCTTTGCAGAGAGATATTTGGTCATCATTTTTAGATTTAACAATGAACTAGGTATAAATGTATTGTAAACTTTTTTTTGAAAATCGGAAAATTCAGATTTTGAACCTTTGACCAATGACTACTCCATCTCCATAGGCATTGTCATTTTTAAAATACGAAAAAGAATAAAATGAATGGGATAAACGAGAAATATTAAGCGTTTAGATAAACGAGGAAAAAATAGAATGAGCGTTGTTGTTGTTACTTATGAATCATGTCATGGGCAAGTTCCCCTGCTGATACAGCAGCGGATTTAAGCCGAAAGGAGCGTCTCTTGTTTTGAAGCAGCGCCAACTAGGGCCAAGTGTACGACTTAGCTACACGCTCACCACATTTTCTTGCTCAGCTTCTTTTTGCACGGAGGTACAGTCACACATCTCACAGAAAGCACACAGAGGAGCAATGTGCGTTCATCCCCGTTTCAAAAGTTATTTCAATAGGACTCAGTTAAATACGTTAACTGTTTAAGCAATGCAGTTAAGCAATATGATTTAAAAATCGCAAGACAAGCAAAACTGTTCTTACTCTATCTGTAAGTTTAACATACCTCAAGGTGCGTAAAAGCTCCAAATTTTCTCCTCTAGGTTCATATGGCTTAGAACGTCAGCTTTAATCGACATAATTAACTAGACTATTAGAGATGAATTAATTTTTTTTCCAAAAATATTATTTCAAGTTGTTGAAGTGTGCTGTAGATTTACAATTTAAGGAAATATAATATCAAAACAAATGCTTCATACGTTTTATGTTAAATAATATTGAGTTTCATTTGCAATTATGAAGTTTCGTAACTGGGAGTTGATATACAGGGTACCCATAATCAAACAACCTTACTTTATGGTTGTTTATTGGCGGAGCTATTCTTCAGAAATGTATGATATTTTGTATATAACATAATGAAGGGATGGGAATTTGTTTGAGCGAATAAAAAAAATAGTTCAAAGTTTCGTCATCAGGGATAATTTTTCAAATGAATTGCACATTTAGCATACTTTTGACAAATTTAATTGCAACAAAACATGTTCAGCATTACTGCCATCATTTTCCTCTGTCGTCTGGAATCGCAAGATAGCATGTTCCACAGTTGACCGTAGTGTGTTCTTAATATTAATATAAGAACATGCTAAAGCATTTTACTTTTTTAATCAGGTAAAGTTTTTGGTTTATCACAACCAGAGGTATTAAATGTCCCCCAAAGCGAAAAGTTACTTGGATTTAGGTTTGGAGACCGGAGAGGCCACAGATCACGAAAATGACGGCTGATGACACGTTGTTCTGTAAAATTATTATGGGAAACATCCTTTACACAACGGCAAGAGGAGCTCCATCTTGCATGAAAATTGTGTTCGAAAGGCATTGAAGTGCTTGCTTAGGGTCAACTGTGGAACATGCCGTCTTACAATTCCAGATGGTAGCGGAAAATGATGGTTGTCATATTTGAAAATGTTTTCTTTTAATTAAATTTGTCAAAAATATGTTAAATGTGTAATTAATTTGAAAAACCGTGGCTGGTAGCGAAATTTCGAATTTTTTTTATTCTCTTAAATTCCCATCCCTTCATTATGTCATACAAAATTTCATATCCTTCTGATCAATAGCTTACCCTGTAGACAACTTTAAAGTAGGGTAGTTTAATTATGGACACCCTGTTTAGAATATTAGAAGGAAATAGAATATTAGAAAGAAACAGTTTCAAATAGTCATAAAAACATGAAGCTTGCAAAAAGAATGATCTTCCATCAATTCAATCATATTAACTATTTCAAAGCTGTTGTCATTGCACTGAGGTAAAAATGGTGGGAACTATGTGTTTAACTATTAAAAACAATTCAGTTGATTTTTAGATATAAGTCTTTTGATTTGTTTTCCTATTTAAAATAATACAAATTAAATTCCTTTTACAAACCTCTTCATTATTCATTAAGTAAAAATGACCTTGATTATGTTTTAATACTTTCCCTCATTGATATTAATGGGTGTTTTAAATGGTTGAAGATGAAATAATAAATTAAATGAAAGTAGACCTGGAACATAAGATTGTCTATAAATAATTTATTTAAGGAAAAGTAATAATAAATCATTCAAAATAAGGGTTAGTGAAAAAATGACTCGTTAAATTTTGATCAGCAATTCAAATAATTTTAGATTAATTTATCCAAAATTAACATTAGGAGATGCCAGGACAATATTAAGAATTAGAATATTAATATTTTCTGTCAGCCTTAATTAAGCATAAGTGAAGTAATACCAACTGTTTTTATGATGATTCTATTGTTTAATTTTTATATGGCGTGAACTTCTCCGGTATAAACTCGGTTCCTTATGACATCCCTAGAAATGAAGGACTGATCGTGTGCTATCGGCATGATGTGGAAGCAATAAAAAGAATCCATCTCAATCAATCCACCAATCAGGAATTGTGTTTCATCAAGAAACTCTCTTACATTCTTTCTTGATTCAAAACATGTAATCCTAACTTTAATATCCATCTTAAATTGATAGTTCCGTTATCGGAGGTTTATTATTATTTTCAAGTCCGGATTGCAACTGATCTGTTTTCAGAAAGTTTCTGATAAACAGAGAGATTACATTGTGTTTTCGTTGCATGGTTCTCCTTGTCTAAAAACATAATTTGCGAATCGTAAATATTAAAAAAAAATACATTCCTTGAGGCAAAGGATTACATCGATGTAAAAAGTATCCTCATACTTTGTAAAAATGCTTTTCAATTTAAATTTGTTATCCGATAAATGAATTATTGACAGTGAATCTTCTACTGTATTTTTCAATTGTTACTTTTAGCTCACACGCCTCTTATATATATATTTTGTACAAAAGTTCAATCGTTAATAAAATACTTTCTATTCATCCAATCAAGTTCAAGTAATTTTTTTTAACTTGTAGTGGATGACATTTGATGTTAATCAGTTTTTCCAAATATTCATTAATTAATTAAAAACTCACTTTTTCGCTTTTATAATAGTTCTTTATAGTAATTGTAATTGTTTGGTCAGAATAGCCTGGTTAGTAGGGCTTTGGATTCACATCCCTTGTGCTGTGAGTTCGAGCCTGGGCACAAAGTTCTCCATGTCGGGAGTTATACCACTGGGGGTACTGAGTCAGAGGTGATCTTTATTCGGATGCTCTGGGGTCCATACCCTCAGAAGCCATTGTACTCCTCATTAAAGCGGAACACTAGAATAACAATTGTAATCATTCAATAAAAAGTAACTAAAATAAAAATATTTCTAACTACTTAAATTTTTCCTAATATCCAAAGTAGGAATTGATTTTAAAAATTGATTTGTATATTACTTGTTATCATAAAGCCTATCTTCAGTCTCTCAATAAAGCCTAAGTTCAGTCTCTCATATTTTACTTGTGAATTATCATATATACCGATAAATGGTATGTGTTAACTTGAAGTAGTATTCCATTTTTCACAACACATTTATTCAATACACAATCTATAAAATTCAGACCCAAAGTACTAAAAAAATGTACTTTAAATGCAAATAACTGTAAACAAAGTAGGATTTTTTCCCCCGCAATAGTCTAGACTTTCCACTTTAGATTTTATCGCTCAGCTGCGAACTTTCTTTTTATGTACAAAACGCAAAGAATTTCAGAATACTTAATAATTTTGCCTAAAAACGTGACTACAAAATTTATCAAACCTGGAAATTAATCATCAGTTTTTTAAATTCTTTTTTGCTGCATAAATACGCTTTTGCGATCCTGTTAATGGATCGATAAAAGAGCCATAAAAAGAATACAAGAGCAGATCATTATATTGTATAGTAATCTTATTTAAATTTAAAATCAATCGTATTTAAATAATTTGTGTGCTATCATATTCACAGATATACAGATTGACAAACAGCAGTAATCACAAAAATGTTTTTTTTAACACTTAGGGAATTTCTAAGATTCGCCAAAATATAATATTAGAAGTTTTTGGCAAATACAACACTTCCTCTATACCTCGTATATGAATGAGAAAAGAAAAATAAATTTCTCAACGAGCAATGTTTCGCAAAACAAGATATATAAGATACTATATAATCATATGCCATTGCTGAATCCCGTCTATATTTCACTATTAGTATGTGTATCTTGTTTGATAGTGTCTTTTTCAATTCCTACTCGGTTTCCATATATATATATATATATATATATATACAATACTTTTTATTCATCATCCACTCAAGTTCAAGTAAGATATTTAAATTTGTTGTGGATGACATTTGATGTTAATACAGATTTTTCAAAGATTAATTCATTAATTTTTTATTAATGAATTAACCTTTTTTAAGGCTGTGGTAAATATCTTACCACCACCTTAAAATATTTTCAAATATTGTAGCCCCAAAATCAACCAGAAACGGACAAAAGTGTCATGTTCAACATGTAATGTTACTTTGTGTTCAGCTCCTTGTTATGTTGTTTCAGCAGAGTAATTTAAAATAATGCATTTGGTAATTTACATAGAATTTGGTTTTTCCACCACTTATTTCATGTGTAATAAATACATTTTAAATTTTGAAATAACTAATAATAAATAATTTTACAAAAATCATATTTATTTGTGAAATTATTTATATTTTATATTTTACTACTGAATAAGTCAGTAAAATATAATTGCTTGGTTTGGATTGTGGAAAATATGTGTTTCCACCTCTGTAATAAACTACATTACAGCAACAAAATTTTAACAAAAATACTTTTTTTTTGTCATAATTGAGCTTTTTTGTTCCAAATATAACGTAAAATGAAAATTTTGAAAGAAAACAGCTTGTGCTCGTTAAAGGGTTAAAAGCTAACTTTCTCGTCAAAAATCTTCATTTCCCCACCGCCAAATAAGTAACGAATTCAATTGGTTTTTCCCCACATTGAAGAGGTTAGCTTAACATGTTTTCAGCCGATTATTTCAAACGATTCTGTTTATTTTCTTAGTGTTTGATACATTTAAAATTAAATTGTTAATTAATCGATTTTTCCGATTCATTTTGAAGTACTTCCGAATTAAAATAATACAGAACAAAAAAATTAAATTTCTAATCTGTATTGTGTTAGAAAATTCATTGGTGTAGAAAATTCACGTATTTGTATTTCCTCAATAGTTGTTGAAAATTCAACGCCAAGTGACTGTGTTCTGATTTATTTTCAACGGGTGCGAACTTGATTTGGTTTTGATTAGTTACAACTTTTTTATTAATTATTTACATTAATTGTAATTATTTAATAAAATGTAATTAAACTGAATTTTTTCTTTGTTTACCTATGGAAATGGATTAAAAAAATTCTTTATTACTTGTTTCAATGTTTCTTTAAATTAAGTTGAACTATTAACTATATAGTTAAATATGGTGCCATAAAAAAAGGAAGGCGAGTCACTTTGGGAAGTGAACTGGATTTTCTTTGCGATATGAAATACAAGTATTCAATAATATGCGAGCACACAAATAGAAGCGTAGCTTGGAAATGCAATTTAATTCTTCGTAGGGGATTTATCATTTAAACCTGAAAATCTCAGCAAAATATAGTGGAATAGATTTGATTTATTATGCCCACGATATGAGTTCAACAAATGTTTGCAATGATAATATTGTCTCATTTCCGACAAATTTTCGAATTTCGATTATTAAAAAGAAAATAAAAATGAAGGAAATTCAGGATATAATCCTCATGACAAAATTCATATACATAATATATGCAATTTGTAATTAAAGTTGTTCATGTGTAAAAATATTTTTTAAACATACATCCTCGATAACACACATATATAAAACAATGAAAGCTTTACGATATTCACGAGAAAACTTTAACAGACTATTAATACCGAATTATTTTCAATGCTAATTGCTGTATATGCGTATTTCTTCTTACTTCCAAGAAAACCATTGTATATTTTTTTTTTGTTTCAGCATATTTTACCGCACAACATATGGAATATGAAATCAAATAAAACTTTATCATTGAGAAACATTTTTTTACTACTTTTTACGAAATGAAATGAATAGGAAATGTGATCTTTTTTTCAAACAATAAATGCGAGATAAAGTTTTTTTTTGGATCTTTTGCAATACTAAAGCGACTGTATGAAATGAAATAAATAGGAAATGGGATATTTTTTTTTCAACAATCAATGCGAGACAAAGTGTTTTTGGTCGTTTGCAATACTAAAGGGACTCATTCAATGAAACAATTAAGATGAATAAAAATATTAATTTAACTCGAACGAGCACGCTGTGCTTGTCCGTTCAAGAAATGATGTTCTGACGTGATGTATTGAAATATGCTTAGAAGGTTTTATTTTAATCTTTATTCCTTTTAATTCCCATCGTCAGAACTTTTTAATTGATCATCTGTAACTTTGCATGACTTGATGGATGAAATAGAACATCCATATCTTTTTAACTTCTTGAAGGCTATTTTTTTTATTTCCTTATATTTGACAATTTGCTTTTTTTAAAACTAATTTTGTCACGTTGACTAAGTTTTAGAAACCGTTGTTTCAGCTTTTTATATCATTGATTTTAAATTTTAACCATATTCATGAGGCAGTTTAGCCAAATATATCTCTTGTGCCAAAAAAGGAAATCCCTTGGAACGAACCTAATGTTACATCAAGAACAAAGTAGATGTACAAAATGATGAATATTTGGGATACCAGTACATCTACGGACCATGAGGTAGTTTTAGGTTTAAATTTGTTTATTATTGAGGAGATACATCCCCTGTCATAGAATTTGCTGTTAGAACTTTATTGTAATGGAATGTTCTAATGGAAATTTCGTATTCGGAAAACATGACTTTCATTTTCTAATGGAAATTTCGTATCAGTATTACTCCCACATTCCTAAGTGTTCTAACTCGTTAAGTTAATTTTCATTTTCTATTATTAATTCATTAATTTTAGTTACTATAACTGCAAACAAACTTAGATGAGGTTCTTGTTACTCGATCAAAAATAGAAACAAGATCATCAATGGATAAGTACATAGCCGATTATAATTTCATAAGAGCGTTTCTCATTACTTGACGTGTTGACAACTGGTGTAGAAATGCATAAATTATAAATGCTATTCGAGTCTGATAACCAATGTAATAATCATTCGAGACAGCATATAAAAGCAATTATTCAATAACGGTATGACTTAAATAAACCAAATTTTGTACAGTATTTTGCTATTACAAATTCAATTTTTTTTTAATCGATTGAGAAAAAAGTGTATAAAACATGAATATGATTTTTGGTTAATATTAACCGTATGCCAAATATTCGCCAAAAGTCTCGCCAGGTGTTGTATAATAAATTCAGTAAACATACGAAATTCATACCAAAAATTAATATTTCGTAACTATAGCACACCAATGTCACAGGAGTCCTCTGGCAGGACACGTTTTATAAAAAATATGCGAGAAAGTTTTGGGAAGACTTCTTCACCTGATTTCATTCTTTCTTTAATCCATTGAGAAAACGTAATTGAATTGTATAAATTATCAGATTCATCCTATCAAATGAATTAATAGTAGTACTTTCAATTAGCTTTGCGCAAGCGGAAAATCGCCAAATAATGTAGAATATTGTAGAAGCCGGCTAAATTCGCTATAACAAAGTAAATTGAATCGGTTTTGCGAGTTTTGATGTGTCAGAAATTCGGTAGAGGTTTAAAAATTCAATTGAAAGCCTATTCTGTGAATTATTTTATGACAAAATTTCTATCTCGGTACCTCCTCCAATCTTTTCAAAATGGGAAGACAAAAACAAAATGAAATCTACGGTTAGAAGTTTCAACTTATTATTTGTCTTAATTAATTTAAGTCATTAACCAATTTAAACCCCTTTGAAAAAATTACGAGACTTTTCTCTCTTCCTTTCTCTAATGATCATTTTTTTAAACTTTTATTTTCAAATTTTCTAGTTGGCAAACAATGTTTTGGATCTCGATCGATTTTAAGATTAAAAAAAACCTTGTAATTTCGATGAAAAGTTCACTATTACTGGAAAATATTGTATATGTGGTAAAATCCAATGAACGTAATACAGATCGATATTAAAATTACATTCTAATATCTACAGTGTTTTGAGAAACACAGTTAGTAAGAATACGCTTACAATATTATTAAAGAACAAATTAAAGTCGCGTTTTACTAAAGTGTTATATTTAAAATTGAATGATAATTTTAAAAAATAATAATCTTCTGAGCGGGAGATTAATTATGTAAAAATGAGAAATCGTAAACAAACTGGAGGATGACGCCATATCATAGAAACGACGAACAAAGAGCAATTGATGATAATAAATTTAATTAAATATCTCAAACAATACTCGCAAAACATATCTCAAATGTCATGGGTCAGGTGACTCGTTATGTACCAATAATATATATATATATATATATATATATATATATATATATATATATATATATATATTCACATAAATTTCGGAAACACTAAAACCTTCTAACCAAAACAACATTATGTTCTCACATGATAAAAAATAATTCTACTAAAACAATTGGAAGTGTTAATTCTTTTCCGTCCCAAAGCCACGTTGGAAAGTGTACCCAAGATCTAATTAATTTCTTCCCAGAATGCGAATGAAGTATTTAAAACAAGATTATTGATTGGAAACGAAGTAGAGGTCTGGGACTAAGAAAAACCACACCATCACTTAACTATGCTCGAAGTGCTCATTATTTTGACGCCGAGGAACGAGCCGGACTAATTATTTCTTTAAACAATACGAGCGCTAACTAGTAAAAAATAAACTTTTATCCAATGCAATTTTTTTCTTTATCTCTCTGTATAATTACGCGTGCCTCGAAACGTTTCGTTTCCACTCAAGTGTTTCCTTTTGTGCCAAAAAAGATGAAGCAATTAATGCAATCCCATTCTCCCTTTGTTCTGGACTCCTGTTTCT
The DNA here is from genome assembly GCA_026289955.1 of Argiope argentata. NCBI lineage: Eukaryota > Metazoa > Arthropoda > Arachnida > Araneae > Araneidae > Argiope > Argiope argentata. Next base: position 2,726,672 of record JAOUZG010026507.1, on the reverse strand, counting down.
TTATCTGAGCTTGTGGAATCGATTTGCTTTGTTTATTTTACAGTATATTATTTGGGTGGTACCCTATTAGCAGACTCCATCAATGTCCCTTTAAATGAATGTATTAGGTTATCTTAATTTTGTTAAATCTAATATATTATAGAAATTTCTTGTAGATTATTTAGATTTATGTGTGATATAATGTTGAATAGTTCTTATCGATGTATTCGAGAGTGGGAATTAACCACCAATTTCCACCGATATGTATTGAATGTACCACACACACACACACACACACACACACACACACACACACACACACAC
>JAOUZG010026507.1:2688645-2710782 GCA_026289955.1 Argiope argentata | reverse complement strand
TATATATATATATATATATATATATATATATAATATATATATATATATATATTGAGCGCTGAAATAGACTAGATTATCGGTTCCAGAGGACATTTATGTAATATGAAGTTTTTGAGAGATAACTCGCAGTATTTGTCTTGTTCTGAATCTAAAACAGAGTTGTCTTGCGACTTGAAATCAATGGCATATGCTACATAATGTTTATTATATTTTTGAGACGGTTTGTGTAATGTATTTATCAGCAAAATACATATTGCTAGAAGTTTTAATGCATTTCTTTTTCAGTTGATGATTTTTTAAAAAATCTGCTAGTAAATTAATCTATTTAATATTCTCAAATAAAAAAATTTTATTATATATTTCGATTTTATTAATATTATATTATATATAAATCTATTTATTTATTTATGTACATTTTCCTAATGCATATAAATGAAATAAAATAATCCGAGTCCTTAGGTCTGTGGTTTTGAAAATCAATAAATGTGCAATATTTAATTTTAAATAACCTGGATGTAAAATGACATTAATTTTAAATAACGTGAAAGTATTTAATATTCTCAAAAGTAAATAAATCTCAAAAGCAAATATAATTTTAATTATATATAACTCAATTTCATTAATATATTATAAATAAATAAATTTATTTTATTATGTATACAATTTTTAACATATAGAGTACAAATTCTTTAGATATTTTACAGCCAATAGGTCTATACTTTAAAATGTGAACAGATGTGAAAACTTAAAAATTTAATAGTTTAAATAAGTGAAATTTGGTGTATGATTCTGTTACTGAAAGTGTTTACGGTCCTATGCCCATTTTTGTTTCATTCGACGACAAAAACATTGCCAAAACTTATAATTGGTTTTCTTCAATATACTATAAAACATAAAATATTGAAATACGAAGTTCTGAAAATAAAACTGAATACTCCTGCCATTTAAATGTTTTCTCAAAATAAAGTATTTTATGATAAAGGTCGCTTTAATAAAAAATATGCAAAAGTTAACTCTCGTTTATAATAAATAGTATTTTTCTTTTTTATCACAACATAATAGTTAGATTTTTTGTTTTTATATTGAACTAGCAATACCCACACGGCTTTGCCCGTGGCATAGCAACCAAGAAGAAAAAAAATAATTGGCTTTAAACTTAAGACTTGCCTCCACTCAATATGACACAGGCATGTTACGCAACATCAAACAAACATAAAAATATAATTATAAATGATCAAAAAATAACTACAAAACAGTTTTTTATAAACGCATTCAAAAATATTTAGACTTTTAAAATTGTAAAAATATGATACGTTCATAAACAAAACACAGGCGATCATTTCGCTCCTCAGGAGATTCATTCTGTCTCCGCAATTCAGTTGCAGTGCAATTTAAAGACAGACGGTCATTTCGCTCTTCAAAAGGCTTTTCTTCCCAAGTATGGATATTATTTCTCTGATATTCACTAACCGAATGTTTCTTTCCTTTTCATTTTCCTTATCGCGCATCAAACGAAGCTTTTTGGCATTTTAAGTGTTACCGCCAAGATTCAATATCCTCCTTTTGGGAATAATGAGTTGAATCGCTGTTTAAAATCAGACGTAACCAAAGACATCTATCACCGCAGGTCTTCCTGTTTGCACTTGCGTAGTATGATGTTTTCGTGCATGCGCAGGAAGGGCAAAGTTAAAATCGCAATTATGAAACTACTTTTTTTATGACTTTAATGTTCTAAAACCTTCTCCGATAAATGCTCTATAAGATTGTAAATCCGTTTACTATTTTCGCGTTTTTGTGGTTCATACATACAAACGCTTTCAGGAGACTTCAATTTTTAAAATGTGCAGATAAAATAAAATGACGCTCACTAAAATCATTAATTTATGCTATTTCAATCTTGTAGAGCATTATTTGTTTTAATTTATCTGTAATTTATTATAATTAAATTCGCTAAATTGCATTAATGATTCTTAAAATGTCACGACAGTTTTTTTTTTAAAAAAGCAAAAAATAATTTAATATTGTTTGATCTTAAATTTAAAAATTAATTTATTATATCATCATAAAAAATAAAATCTAAATATTCAAAATAGAAAAATGTATGGAAATAAAGCATTTCAGTAACAAGATTAATTTTATAATAATTTCTTTTGAAGTATGCAAGATGTAAAACTTTTGTTCATTCCGAATATCTTAACATTCTTCAACCGAATCGTAAGTAAACTCTCTGCATATTTAAGAAAATGGGAATAATTAATAATTTGTTTGACTGTTTATTAAAATCTCTAGAGGATCGTACTCATATAAAATTTAGAAAATTAATCTTATGCCTAATTTGTAAGTATCTTTTATTGTAATGAAATTCAAATTTATTTTGTTCTTTTATCAAATAGCATATTCACGTTCTTTTGTCAATGTAATGTTGGAAAATTGGGGGGGGGGGTTCGGATATTACCTTTACTGGGACTTTCACTATTGATTATATTGTAACCTTTTTATCAAAGTAAGGTTTTTTTTGACAATTTTTATCAATATTTAAGATCTTTATAGAATAAAATCTGAAGTATCGAGCTTTTAATCCTAAACATGGCCATACGATATTGCTTTAAATTTCATTTTCTGTTTTTTCTTCATCTGGAGTTTATCATTACATCGTATGCTAAATAGTTTTTGCAGGACGCGATTTATAGAAAGAATGTATTTCAAATCTGCAAGAGTGGTCAGCCTTCACATTCTGGTCATTTCTAAATGCATGTGATATTTCCCTTTTATCCGCATGAAATTCACGGGTATTGAACAAAACTATAAGGACCACGAGTGTTCAGATTTTTATGTGCTTTATATATGACCATTTTCATAACATAGTGAAGAAAATCGAGCTTTGACAGGTTGAAAGAAAACCAATCGAATATTTGGCACTAATTTTAAATTTTCAGTAAGTGTCAAATACTAAAACTGATTTTTTTTTATTCTTATAATTGCGTTTTTGAGTTATGACTTTTGAATGATCATATAAGAATCGAATAAACAAAGCAATAGGGAATAATATCTTTATAGATTTGTTTCAGATTTTGCTATTAATTTACCCTATAGATATCGTTATAAATTAGCTAATGTTGGTTTATCTGACTTAGACATTTTGTAATTATTTTGTCATACAGCCAGATTGACAGGATTATTGAGAACTAATTTTGTACAAAACTGATAAATATCTATAAATTTGGTGTGAAGAATACAATCAAAATTTCATTCACTTATTTACGTATATTGTAGCAAGCATACAGATAAAATTCAGAAGTGTATTTTTAGACTCAAAGAAATCTGATATTGGAAACATTCAAATTTGTCGAAATCTGTAGTTAGATTTTTTTGACAATTGCAATTATTTTTTTCTTTATATACTTCGCATACGGTAGGGTAAAAAGGAAATATAAGTTTTTAAAAATTCCTTGTTTCATAAAATAAAAATAATAAAAAGATTAAAATGAAATCTGCTGTGCATATCTCAATGTATCATGCCAGAACATCATTTCTTGAACGACCAAGCACCACGTGCTCGTGCGAGTTGAATTATATTTTTATTCATTTTCATTGTTTCATTGAATGAGTCACTTTGGTATTGCAAACGATCCAAAAAATCTTTGTCTCGCATTGATTGTTTAAAAAATATCACATTTCCTATTGATTTCATTTCATATAATCACTTGCTCAAAATGACGTTTTTCTAGGTTTTATTTGCTGTAGAGATTAACTTATTTTTTTTTTAATTTAGAACTTCTGTAAAAGTGATGACAACGCGTTATTAAAAGCCGATTTTTTAGATGCTCGTGCAGGTAATAAAATTTTTATTTTTCGCCTACGGATTTTTGTTGACGCCAGAAAACTTTATCATCAAAACAATAATTACTTTTTTAAATGAGTCACTTTAGTACTGCAAACAATCCAAAAAACATTGTCGCACATTTATTATTTAAAAAAATATCACATTTCTTTTTCATTTCATACAATCATGTGTTCAAAATGGCATTTTTCTAGGTTTTATTTTCTGTAGTTATTAACTTATTTTTCAAAGCTTTTTTTTTCAGAGTGGCAATGCGTTATTAAAAGCTAATTTTTTGAGATGCTCGTGTAGATAGTAAAATTTCAATTTTGTTGACGCTCATTCCCAAAATAACATCACGTTCTGACATGATAATAATAGTTTTCCTTTTTTTTTAAATCCATTAATACAAAATATACTAAAATATCGGAAACAACATTTGTGGTGAGAAAATTCTGCGGTATTTCTCAACAAAAGGCTTCTGCTCTTTCTTTTGCCTGAGAATATTCAGTTTAAACCGGCCATCAATCGAACGAAAGATAAAAAAAATATCGCACTTTCTTTTGAAAACCAGCGGCATTCTCTTCTTTATATTCGTCGATTCTAAAACTGCGATTTCTTTCCTTCGCTTTATAACCATAATACGTGCAGGATCGTGTTCCTTGTCTCAGAAAGCCACCAGAACACGGCGGGTACTATAACCCACTTCGAACCACCGATGAATTCTTTTTCTTCTTTTTTTCCCGCCTTCTGTCTTCACGCGTACGTGACTCGGTTGGAAAGCTGACTTGCAGCATTTCGAATGTATTTTTGAATCGTTTGGTGTTTGATGAGAAAAGTGGTAAAATTTGAAGTCAGTTCGTTGTAGAAGTGTTTTTTTCTTTCTTCTTTATTGTTGAATTTTTCTGAAAGAAAGAGTCTTTGTTTTCTTGTTTATTGCTTTACAAATCGAAGAAAGAAATACTCACAGTTTAAGCCATTATTAGTGTTTTATTTTTCCGTCCGTTTTCCCTCTTCTTTTAATTTCTATTTCTTTTATTTAACACGCTTTTATCTAATATTTTATTATAATCACGCGATTGTAAAAGAGTAGAAATTTTTTGATTTTTCGTTTGCGGAAACAAATTTATTTTTTACTGACAGTGTGTTGTACAAAAATCTTTTCTTTTCCTCTTTGTTTACGTGACTCAAATCTATTACGATTCTTGAAACGACTATTTCGAGTTTTATATCATTTTTCATGTAATAAAAACTTCTGTTAAATTCGTTAAAATTTGAATTTTATTTATTTTTTAAAGCAATAATTTTACAATAAAATTATATTATAGAATTGTGTATCATATTCTATTGAAATTTTTGAAAATATTACCTGAACGATTTTATATCAATATATTAAACAAACAAACGTCTAATTTGATTAAATTATAAAATTTTCACTTTCTCATACACATAGTGCAAAGGAAATATAGTTCTGGTCAAAAAATTCGAATTCGCGATTTTCTCGTATCTCTATCACCCTTCAGTCAGTGACACTTGATGTTAATAGTTTTTTCAAATATTAATTCGTTAATTAAATTTAAATAATTTTTAATGCTTTAAAAAGAGTTTTAGCAGTTAGTTTTGAAAATTGAAATCACCAAGCAGCTCAATCGGTAAAATGCGAGGTTTTCGATATATTTCACGGGAAGGTGAAGAATGCGAAAATCAGTAATTTTTTTATTAATTAATTATGTTAGTTGTAATTATTTAATAAAAAGTGACTTAAGAAATTCTTTGTTGACCTAAGTAGGAAATAACTATTTTTTTAAAGTTAAAATTATTTTAAGGGATCCAACGATGTAAGCAATTTGATTACAACTTTTAAAATGCTTTAATATTCTTTTATTGCTTTTATGAATATTCAAAGTATTAGTGTGAATACCGAAACATTCATCTCAAGAATGAACACGCAATATGAAACGTGCTGTTTTTGGAAATACACAACATATATGAATTTGCGTAACGCTCATAATCTTTTGTTTACCTTTTCGTTTTCTGTCGCACTGTTCAAAAGATCAAACGAAACTCGTCATTTGAGAAAACTTGACTCCTTTGATCTTCCGCCGATCGAACATTCAAATTAAAATTATTTAAAGAATCCAGCGATGTAAGCAATTTGATTACAACTTTTTAAATGCTTTAATAATATTCTTTTATTGCTTTTATGAATGTTCAAAGTATTAGTGTGAATACCGAAACGTTCATCTCAAGAATGAACACGCAATATGAAACGTGCTATTTTTGGAAATACACAACATGTAGGAATTTTGCGTAACGCTCATAATCTTTTGTTTACCTTTTCGTTTTATGTCGCACTGTTCCAAAGGTCAAACGAAACACGTCATTTAAGAAAACTTTACTCCTTTGATCTTCCGCCGATCGAACATTCATTAATCCCTTTTATAACATTCGAACCCCTAGACGCCTTGGCATTTAATCACTGACATTAGTACTCCTCCCCCGGCCTTGAGTTCGACCACTTATTGATTTCTGTTACACCGAGGTCGGACCAGGGGAAAATTCATTACATGTTTAAGTGTTTGGTTTGTTTCGGGGGTTGCTCTGGAACAATTATGCATAAGTGTGTCTGCCGCTTTAAACGTCCCGTTTCATTAAGGACGGTCAATCATTCTGACATCGGCCTGTTAAGATAGCGGAATAAGTTATCGAACATTCTTCCCGGAATCTGCAATCCATCATCTTGCTATTCGAATCATCTCGCATTCGAGGAATTTCATTGTTCGCTTTTCAACGTAATTACTTCTCTGGATTAAGGAAAAGACAGTCCGAGGCCGAGTTTATTGCTACTTAAACGTCAAAGAGCGGGCCTAATTTGGATTTTGGAATGAATGAAAGTCGATTGGAACGACGGCTGGCGGTTTTAAAGTCTCTGCAGTTAATTACACTTTCGCACATTTGTCGTGGGTCATTTTATCTTCGAATAGAACTAATTTGCTAACCTACTTCGCTCAACTATATACCACCGGGCCAATTCACGTTCTTGTATTGTCACTGTAGAACGGAATTGGAAACTGAGGTTAAGTCCTATAGCCCTGTTCTTCTGCATCTCCCATAAGATATATATTCCATTTCGAAAGTGAAGGTAATTCAACTGCACAACATTTATGTGTTCACAAAAGAAGGAAACTGACTGTTATGCTGGAAGCTCTCATTTGTTTTAAGGAGGTGGCTTTCAAATAATTTTTTATAAAGCTCCTTATAAAAAAAACTTTAAAGGTTGCCAGGCAAGACATTTCTATATTGGAACATAGAGCCTTAAACACAAAGAGAGTCTATAGATTCTTTATTGTTGAATCAAGTAAAACTAGCAGTCACCAGATAAAAATGTACAGGGTGTCCAAAAGGTTCCCGTACTACAAATTTAAAAAATCCTTGTCCATGATTTTTTTTCAAGTATATATATAATTTTCCCATACAAGTAATGAAACCATGGACATGCTTGAAGTTTTTTTCGGCGATCGACTTATCTCAAAAAAAATCTTTGGCCACCTCGATCCCCTGATCTGACCATCCCGGACTTTTTTCATTGGGAATATTTAAAGGAAAAAATTTATGAAGGTGGTCCTCAAACAATAGATTATTTGAAAATCGCAATTGCCCAAAGGATACCGCCTTTTGATTACAAAAAATAATAATGTTTATATGTACAGAAATAGTATAAATAAAAAAAAGGCGTGAATGCAAAATGTGTAATCATATCTAATCCACATTTAATATACAATTATGAACTAATTCATGAATTTTTGGAACTTGTCCAAAACGTTAGGGGCAAACAAAAACAATATGATCTATAAAACTATTCAGAGAAAAAGTTATATCTACAAATCCTTCATCTCTCCTTTACATTTAGATTGCAATGTTCTGTTACAAAAATGATTTCTTTATCTATATAAATATGATCTATGAAACAATTTAGAGGGAAACAATTGATATCTATAAACCAAATTATCAAAGCAAAGAAATTATCATGCAAAGAAATTATCATCTGGAATAATACTTTAAAAATAGCAAAAAGGAAGCTTTTTTTAATTATTTCAAACGTACTTTTCTGCATAATAATTTATTTCACTAGTTATTATTCAAATCTATAAAGCTGGCACAAGTCTATGTTTATAAAGTGCAATAAAAAGGATGGATAGAAAAATACCCCACAAAATAGAAAAAAACTCCGAATGAAGTGTGGCACTTATTCCGCTGAAATGTCATCAATTTGCTCGATGCATTTCATTTTATACAACGAAACTACTCGTAAAAGTGATATTCCTAAAACGTTAAATTTCGAAAAAAAGAATCAAATGTCGAAATTGATATAATTTGGAGTAACATCTAGAAATAAATTTTAGCACGTGGTCGTCCCCGTTTCACCTCGACAGCGAATTCACTGTGAATAATTCAATAAAGGTGTTAAACGAAAAATAGCGTGACTCCTTTGTCATTAATCTTCAGCAAGGCTGAGTTGGCAGCACTTTTGTTCGTGACGTAAGTGCCCACGTGAGTGGCACAGGACGCGAACAGCTTTTCTTTTTAAGCGTTAGTCCTTTCACCTCAAGTGCGAATTTCTTCGTTACCTTAAGATAATTGCACTGACATTACAGAACAGATTGGATTTAGCAGTAGATGAAAAATTAATGCTAAAAATGTTCTCACTACACATAATTTATTTCACACCCAATAAATGTACTCATTTTTAAAAAAAATACTCAAATAGATTAGACCACTTATTTCATCGATTGTTGAGAACTTCATGTTTTCAGAATGATAAAATTATAATCTGTACGGATTTGTGCTTATTTATTTTGAACTTTTGATGTTATAATTGTTAGTTTTGGGCTCAAATTTATATCAAATGCTTCTCTCCAAATTATTTCTGAAATTTAATTTACGTCTTATTATAAGAAATGAAGCGTTATGTCGCAACTCATAAGTCTGCAATGATGGTTAAGATATTCTAATGTTCTTTAACCACTTGACGAACGAATTTATTTAACTTTCTAATTAGAGAACTCATCCTATTTTGGTAATTTATTGCTAATTTGATTTTTTAAAATAATATATGGATCATGTGGGATACCAAATCATTTCATATTGTTTTTTTTTCGTATTTAAATACTTAATTATGTGGCTTAATTGCAGACTTGAAAATAAAAATTCAGTAATTCGATGTTTGTGTCACACACGTCATTGTATATGAAGTGGTTAAATCAACTATTTTAAGAATTAAAGATATGTTTAGAGATAAAAATGTTCTTATTTTTTACAAAATAGAATTTTTAAAAATTTCTTGATACATTTTATATAAAAAAGCAGAAAAGAATTTACAGTAATCAAGTTAACCAATTAAATAAAGAGTAAAAATATTCCTTTCAAATTTTGAGATAAAATATATTCTATGGAAATTTTGTCATTATGAGATGTCAAACTCATTTTTCGTTGCTTCGTTTTATTCCAAATTGGGCAAAGAGACGTAGTCTTTTATTAAGTGCAAATTCAGATTGTAATCTTTCGTTAAAGGATTTTGTTTTTTGTTGTACTTCTTTAAAGGCAAATTATAAAGAAATTAATCAGTTTATAGAATTAAGAGTGCCATTTAATATTTCAAGTTCACTCCGATCATAGAATCAATTTTTTTTATTTGTTTAAAATAATTGTTCATCCATTGCTTATTTTCTACGATTACTAAAATCCCAGGATTTTATTTCATTTACTAAATTTGTGAAAATTTTATATTAATTATTAAAATGTCTGATTTTTTTTTACTATCTTTATCTATTTATATTGAAATCGTTCATGGTGTTTAGTAAAAATGATATAATTCTGCTTTAAACTGCGGTAGTGTTTTAATTTATTCATGATACGTTTAGTCAGATTTATTTATTTTATCATATGAGAACATGATGTTGTTTTGGTTAAGAGGTTTTGATGTCTCCGAAATTTGAAGGCGAGAAATATTCGCTTTTTCATTAGTAGATAGTGAGTCACCTGAGCCATGACATTAAAGGTTTGTTTGAAATATTTAATTAAATTTATTATCAACTGCTTTTTGTTTGTCTTTTTTATGAAATGACGTCATCTTTCAGTTTGTTTACGATTATTTACTTTTAAATAATTAATCTCACACTCAGAAGTTTTTTTTTTAAATTCTTTCAGTTTTTTAATTCTCTATCGTAATTTTGTGAAACGTGACTTAAATTTATTCTTTAATGATATGATAAGCTTATTCTTCCTCATTGTATTTCTCAAAATACTGTAAATATTAGAATATAATTTTAATATCCATCTGCATTACGTTCATTGGATTTTACCACATATACACAATAGCTTCCAGTAATAGTGAACTTTTCGTCGAAATGACTTTATTTTTAAAATCTTAAAATCGGTCGAGCTCCAAAACTTTGTTTGCCGGCTATAAAAATTGAAAATGAAAGTTTGAAAAATTATCATCAGAGTTAGAGAAGTCGCGTCATTTTTTCAAAATTATTTAAACTGGCTAATGACTTAAACTAATTAGGACAAAGATCCCTTAAAAATAATTTTTCTCGCATGATAATTTGAAATTTGCGACCGTATATTTCATATCTTTTAGAATTTTTATATCTTTTAAATTACTTAAGGAATGTTGCAATCATAAGCTGGAAAAATCACATTATGACTAAAAGAATGCAGTAGAAAATATGATTTACACTTAGTAACTTATCTTCAAGTTAACACATTTCACAGAACACATATTTAATATTTAATAAATTTTCCACATTTAATAATATCTATAAGAAATGTCTTTAATAAAGTTTCCATTTTTAATTTTTTTTATGTTTTACACTATAGCTTCCAAAGAAAAATAAGATAACTATTGTTTGTTAACTTAGATTCTTACATATGCCATATTCAGGTTTTCTTCGTGTAAAGGGATTCCCTTCCCTTCAATCACCTTATTGTCAATATATAAATTTAACGCTCAATTTATTTTGAATACAAGGTGTAAGTACATCAACAATGTAGTACATTTTTCTTTCGACGATTTAAAAGAAATGCAGGGGGGAAAAGCATACGTTGAGAGTAAAATCGAAAAGGAAAAAAAAAACTTCATTTCTTTAAAATTGTCCTTATTTGTTTAAATATTTTTGAACAAAGAAACTGTGGAAAAACATAAAAAACATTGAGAATTTTTTTTATTTCTTAACTAAAATAAGATTCTTAAAAAAATTGAAAATTATGAGTTAAAATTAATTAAAAATTATTTATAAATAAAATATTCACCGAGTCAAATTTATTTTATTAATTTAATTTTAACTATCAAGTTATTAAAATATTCAAAATTTACTAAAAATGGTAATGCATTTTTAGCTATGCTAAATACATTCACTAGCCCCTATCGTAGGAATACATATTTAAATGGCGTGCATGTTTTGTTAATACGTCATTTATTCATAGTGCTATGCTCATGTTAACCATTATTATCACATATGATTGTTCTATGTAGTAGTGAATAGCTAATATGGTAGTGAATAGATAAGATAAGTTAATGTAGACACATAAAACAGTAATAAACCTTTAACTGCGCTCTTATACAACTATGTTAAACGAACTACTTTTTGAATTATCTTTGATTTAGTTCCTTGGTGCTTTTACTTCTTTTTTCACTGCATGCTATTAGTTCTCACTCTCCCTATATAATATATATTTATATCTTGTTCATATTTTCAATAGTTTTTTTTTTTCTAATACTTTCTATTCATCCTTTCAAATTCAAATACATTTTTTTAAAATTACAGTGTATGGCACATGATGTTAATATATATATATTCAAATACTAATTCATTAATTAAATTTCATTAATTTTGAGTACTTTGAACAGACTTTTAGCAGTTTTTAATGAAACTTGAAATCAACAAGCAGTAGTTCAATCGGTAAAAATGCGAGGATTTCTGTATTTTTCACGTGAGGGTGAAGAATGCGAGTTCAATCTTTGCGAAAATCAATAATATTTTCATGAAATATTTATATTAATTGCAATTATTTAATAAAAAGCAACTAAAATAATTTTTTCCTTTATTCAACTAAGTATTAATTGATTTAAAAAATATATTTTATATATATATATATTACTTTCTTTAAAATAATAAAACTCTTTTGTCCCAGCCAGAAATTCATTCTCACGGATCGTGAGAAAATTTCAAATAATCGTATGCGTTCAGGCGTAATATGGACTTTCACACGTATTTTGCACTTTTACGTCATTGTGATGTATGAGAGAAGATAAAATTCGGACGAATCGTGTGCTTGAACGTGATGGTGAAATTTTTATGGTCCAGAACTTGAAAACGGTTGTTCTTTTTATTACATGGGACTCGGTTACTTCTTACCATTTCTTTACCTAATTTCTTTCTCAACCCTTGTAAGCATTGTGTGCTTGTGTCTTACGTGAAATGAATTATCAGTTTTTCAAATTTATAAGCGAGCTTTAAGTCATTCTAATATGTTATAATTTACACATAATACATAGAGATATTAGGTAATCTGTAGATTTTTTGGCACACTAAATCTAAATGGCACAATCTAAAAACAGAATGAGGGCTTCAATGGATTTCAGAGAAATAAAGACGGTTAAGGGATTAAAAAGTGAAATTTAAAAACTAAAAATTGAATATTGCTTACAATTATTATTTTTACAGTTGTGATTTACAATGGTTATTTCCTTAAAGTTATTTTAGTTCAAAATTCTTAATATATTGTTTGAATCGTCGTAATAATCCAATTTTTTTTGTATACTCTGTACAAGAGAAAGAAAACATCGTTCAAACTTTTCTACATTGCACACCATTAAGATTAGAGCTATAAAATTTGCCATGCTGTCCCTTCTCGGATGATATTCTCTTTCCTTTTAAAATGTTATATATTTTTAATTAAAGTTAACCATCATTCTAAGTTTTTCTGTTCGCACACTTAAGTGCAAAAGCTACTTAGTTATTACTTAAATGTTTTAAAAAAAAATAGTTTTCTCAGTGATGTAAAAAAATTTTTGCTCGATTTTTTTTCTTTTATTTTCAAAATACTTTCAACACATTTCTCTTTCATTTTTTTCATTGTTGGTTTTATATACATTCATGATACTACATTCATCAAATACATTTCTTATACACAATATCATTGAAGTATAATCAAGAGCATTTTCTGAAAGAAAAAAAAAGACAAATGAATCAAATCCGAAACTAGAGATTTCTAACTAGAGATTCTAATCGCTATTAAAGTTTTAATAATATTTTAGCTATAGAATAAGTTTCTTCAAAATAATTGGAAATAGCGTGTTAAATGATATATACAATATTTGTATAATGGTCAACAAAATAAATAGATGAATAGTATTTTAGTCTCAGTTCAAGATCACTATTGAAATTACATCATGGTTAGAGCCCAATTTCAACAAAATTCAATCCTATAGGTTTTTAACACATATTAAATCTTACTTTGGAATCTGATGATGTGGAAGGAGAGGAGTACAAACTCAGGTGTCGTCATCATCATCTGACCGTGGTTCAAAATTACGAGGACTGTCCTAAAATAGCCTCAGTGTTTATTTACAACTTTTAATATAACCAAACAAAACAAAACTTGCTTTAAAGATCAAACGTCCTTAACTTTGTGATGAAGAGTTGATTTTACCATCACGAGAATTGATTCCTTTTGAGGAACTCTTTTTTAGGTTCTATTGATATGATGAATAGTTTTGTGGCTTACTAATCATTTCAATAACCTAAACGTGCACTTTTTAACTATCATCTTGACATGATTCTTATATTTATATATTTAAAATAATGTTGTTTCTGTTGTCGTTTCTAATGGCACTTGCCATGGTCAAGCTTGCTGAGGTAGTCAGCGATTTCAGCCCTTCCGTGTCTCTTGTTTTGTAGTAGTGCCAAGACTAAAAGTACGACTTTTGCTACTCACGCATCAAATTCTCTAACACAGCCCCTTTTTGTAAGGGGCGCATTCACACATCTCACAGACAGCACACAGAACAATAACCATGCTCAAATCGGGACTCGAATTCGGGAAGTCCAGATTAGGGGAAAGACACGCTACCCTTATAACAGAACGCGGCTATATATAAATTAGTTGCCTAAAACGAAATAATTCGCCCCTAATCAGTTTTATAATGATATATTTTTGATATGACATCCCTTGATATGGTATTGATATGCCCTAGATATTATTTACCCACTAATTTTAAGACACATCGTAAAATGTAACTTTGATAAGGCATGAAACTTCATCAATTGGGAAAACCTTGCTAATTTTATTTGTTGCTTGATTTCGTCATTTTAGAAATTTATCTAACACTTATAATGAAATTCACAATTTAAATTAACAAGTTCTTTTATTGTCATGGGATATAATTTATCGAAGTTGTTTGGAAACATTAAATTAATATTATTAATGTGATGGGCAAACTGCTGGTTGTCAGAGGGCACTAGTTCCAGATTAATATGAACCATAAATTCTATCTGAGAACTCAAGTAATTTTGTTTTAGAAAAATTCATGATCCGATACCAATATTAAAGGGAACAATAATATTTTGTCTCCTAAAAAGTTTTTTTTCCTCCTTAAAATAAATGTATTTCGAATTGAAAAGTCTTTTTTTTGTAACTGTAACCTCTGCAAGTGATGTAATTGATATTTGTAAACTGTGAAATATATCCCGATATTTCCCGATATTTGTAAACTGATTTGTAAACTGAACTGTAACCTCTGGTGTGATGATTGATATTTGTAAAGGATACTTGATTCTTGTGTATTGTATTAACTTCAAGCTAAAACATTTTGCAAACACTAAAATTTTATTGTTCTAAAAATTCATCAATGTAAGAAACAAATAAATTAGGTGTGAAAATTAAAATGGCAATAAGAAATTCATACTTAATTTTAAAAAAAACTTTAGAAATTTCTGGTGAAATATAATATTTTCAAATTCGCATGTTTCAAAAGAAAAAAAATCATTCCTTTTACCAAACTGAAAGGTAAAAGTATTTTTGCATTTACTATCTGGCAGGGAAACTTTACGGTAGTTACTATCTGGCAAGGGAATTTTAAGGTAGTTACTGTCTGGCAGGGGAACTTTGTTTGTTACTAACTGGCAAGGGAACTTTATGTTTGTTACTAACTGGCAACATAAACTGTTGACGTTAGAAGAAGTAAAAATTAGTGCGTATCACTTTTCGGTCCTAACTTTTAAGATATTGCAAGTATTAAAAATATCTAAACACAAAATTTGTTCGTCTTAATGAGACGCTGATTTCGCTCATTTAATTCATTTTCTATCTTCAATATTACGAAGGTTGCAACGAAATGGGAAATTCAACCCACTATTTTCACCCCCTTTGAACTAGATTGGCCATTCACGAACTCGTTCGAGATTTTTATTTTTCTAACAACATATTCCTATCCAATTAAAGCCATAAAGGAATTCTATATATTTTATTAAAAAATTACAAAGGCAAAGAACTATACACATGTATATAAATTTTGATCGAAGAGAGGTTGGGGATTCTGGCTAGAATGATTGGTCAAGAACTAAAGAAATTTTCCCGATGTCTGGTTATGAGAAGCATTAAAATAAGTAATCTTCCTACAGAAATCTACCAAAAATTATTCTTCTCTGTCTTCGAAACGCTTTGTAAAATAGTTCACTGAAAATGTTCAAATCTGAAGCCCAAAATTCTTTACTGTATAACAAATATAGTTGCTTTTTGTGAAATGATACTGGCATCCAGCTAGTTTTGGGTATGGCTTGCCTAAGGAAATAAATTTGATCTATCAAAGTTACTTGGAAAAACGTTTGTATTCTAGTGAAATTTTAAGTCTACGAACTCGGAAAAGTAATTGGATGAATATTTATTTAGTTAATACATGCATTTGTTTATTACTTCAAAAAAATAAATCTATGCAATCGTTTATTGTTGAGCTCTCCTGAAAAATTAATGTACATCTTTTTATCAACTTTGTAGGTATTTTTAATAATTAAAACTTAAATAAATAAATAAAATTTTAAAATGATGCACCATTTGAATTGGAGCTTGAGAGAAAACTTTTGAGTGCAATTAACGTTTGAAGACATTTTGGGAAAAGTCATTTGAATTTCTTATTAAACGTTTCTTAAAAAAATAAAACAAACCCATTTGAGCAAATGATTCCCCTAAATATTTGCACAACTATGCAAGATTTTGTATGTGGTCAAATTTGGGGCCTTTCTCATTTGATCTGGCATTTAATGCTGACGTAATGACAACCTGTTGATGGCACCTTCAAATAAAGTGCAGCTTGTCAGTGGTACAACACATTCGTATACTGTTAACCTGAATTGAAAACATTTTTTAGATCTTACAAAAAAAATATTCTGATTTTTTAAAAATATTTTTTGTGACAATTAGAAAATTATTATAAGTACATTTCATATTTGATTTTTTATTCATTTAAGGTATGTTTTGACTTTAAATACAGCAGACATTCATGCTATTTTATTCCCAAAAGCAAAATTCCTGAATAATCCATATTACTTCTGCAAATTTCTTCCTAAATCTCTATTTTCCCAAAGGATGGTGGAAAAAAAAGCAAAGAAACCGATTGTCCAAGGGTCCATATTTCAAACAAAACTGTTTACTTTTATGGAGAACAAGAATAAACCATGGCATTTCTAAATTTAGACAAAATAGAACATTACAGTACCTACTCCCTGGGCGAGAACTATTACTCACGACGGAGAGGGAAAAAAGAAACATCTGACGTTACACAATAGAGTGAGCTACAAAGAACCGGTCACTGCGACTTATATCACCAGTCAGAGAGCTCTAAATGGCATTCTTGTTTCGTTATATTGTTATCAACAAAACTTGTTTGCTGGGGAAAACATCCCTCTTCAGAATTCTGTGAAGAGGACTTATTTCTGCAAGAAACAAATATATTCTTCGAGAAGAAGCAAAATAAGCAAATGGATGAAAACTGGAAGGAAAATATTCAGGAAAATAGCGAAGAAAGGAAAAGGAAAAACAGTGCTGTGACACGCAGACTATTTTTTTACTGTATCCCTAGGAGAGGGTGGAGCAAAAGCTTCTTGTACTAAATAAAAGGAAAAAAGAATTATTTTTTTCTCTTCCCTTTGGAGCAAAAGGGGTCCTCCTCGTCTGGCGAAGTGCCAGACCACGAGGCGAATTCAAAGAAGAGAATGACACATCTTCGATGAAAAAAAATTATGAAAAAGTTTCTTTTTTCCAAAACCGAATCAATGAATTTCGTTTCTGGAATTTCGAGTGAAGGCGCGACTTCAAAGAATTTTCGATACCTTATTTGTTTATTTTGCTCCCATCCCTTCCCCCACCCTCTTTCCGAAGAATATTAGTTTTATAAGAAACTTTCATAGTTCCCCTCCCCCCTCTTTTGAAAAGCATGATGGGAAAAGAACCAGGTTTCAAGATAGTCAATATGGTAAAAAGTAAAATTTGCTGGGAAAATAAATCTGCTGCGATATTAAACAAATAAATGAACTTCGGGAACAAATTTTATGAGGATGTTTCTATCGATTTGATTCTGACGGGGATGATTAGCAAATTTCGGGTAGAAAAATATTTTAAGTAACCTATTTGTATTTTTATACAGTTCTGTTTTAATTATTTTGCCAAGATGCCTTTATTTGTTTATTTTTTCTTTTGATTAATGTATAATAATAATGTGTTTGAGAAATACCAAACATTCGAATTTGTTTTATCTATGAAATTTCCTAGTTTGATCTTTGGAACTGAATTACTATCAAATAAATACAAAAAGGTTACGTATTCCGTGTATTAAAATGTCAAAAATGATTTTTAATCAAAAATCTAGTCGAAGAGTCAAAATACATTGTAAAAGTATAGAGGATGAAAAAATTATGTTGTTGTTACTTATGACACTTACCATGGACTAGCCCCACTGATACGTCAGCAGATTTTAACCCAATGAATGAGCGTCTCTAATTTCAAGTAGCGCCAACAAGGGCCAAGAGTACGCCTTTAGCTAAGTACTCAGCACAGTCACTTGCACAGTCCCTTTTTACTGGTGGGCACAGTCACACATCTCACAGATAGCACAAAGAAGAACAACCATGCCCTAGCCGGGACTTGAACCATTTTCTCCCAGAACACGAGGAAGACGCGCTACCTCTGTGCCAGAAAGCCGGCTGAAAAAATTATTCAAAGTGAATTATACTTTTAATATAATTTATAATGTAGTTTGAATTTTCAGTTAATTATGCAAAAATTTTCTTTTATATTATATTCATTATAACTTCATATTTTATAAATTTTTCTCCTTTAGGTTTTTCAACAATATATATATTTTTTCAAAATCTACTTTTTATTTTCCCTTACATGCGATGCAATGAAAATATAGAAATAGTTTAAAATTTTGAACTCGAGATTTTGATGCATCTTCACGTTTAAGCCCTCCCTGAGTTTGAAAAACACATTTGTGAAAAATGTCTGTCTGTCTGTGACAAAGATAACTGAATGAAGATTTCAGGTAGACAGTTGAAGCTTAATATACGATCTTTACACCAAATTCGTATATTTTTATCACATTTTGAGTTCAAAGGAAATTTGTCGGTCCTATAACTCGATAATTGCAAAATGAATAGAGTTGACAATACTTGTTGTTCTAGATTTAACATCACTAGTGTAGACACTTATCAAAGTCTGAGACAAAACCAACTGCAGAGTGGCTGTCTATAAGTTGGTTTGCATAGAACTTACTACTCTTAAAAAGAGTTGCATAATCACAGCACACAATAAGCTTCTAAAATGCAAAATTTTTAAAATGCGTAATAGAATATGTACAATTTAATAGAGATTATAATTCAAAGACTTCAAATGAAGCGATCATTATTCTATGGCTCTAACCAAAGAATAATTAGTATATGGCTCCAACTATAAAGATTTTACTTCTATGACTCCATATTAATTAGAGATTATAATTCCATAGCCTCAACTTTAGAGATTTTAATTCTGTGGCTCCAAATAGAGCGATTATAATTCTTTCCCCTCCAAAAGTATCATAATATAAATATTTTATATTTCTTTTGGATTGCAGTGATTGAATAATATTGTTATGAATTTTTGTGTAAATTAGATGTAAATATTTAGGAATTCTCGTGTAAATATATATAAATAGTTTAATTGTATAAAATTAATTGTAACGGAATAGCATGTCAGCGAGAAAAGACCGCTCTAAGGGGATTTACAACAGATCGCTATATTTGACCAATTTGGTGATGCTGGTGCTTTGGCGACATAATGAGGTCGCCAACGGTTTTTATTAAACGCTGAAATGTGTAGTGGAAGCTAAGAAATAGATTTAATGCTTTTAGAGAATAATAGAGGCATTTTTAGATTCGTCCGGAACAAACGAGGCCTTTTTAGGCTTGCCCCGTCCACTTCAGTGGGACGCTATTTAAGACGTGCCTTAAAGGCGGGCAGTTCAGTTGAGTTCGGAGGACAAGCTACGTAGTTAGTTGAGCTAGAGAGACAGTTTTTTCTCTTGTTGCCGCATGAATCTATAGCTTCGCTGTTATTTGAAATTAGCGGATTAAGTAGAGTTAATTATCTGTTAATTTTGCAGCTTGAGTTTCGAATATTTAATACGCATTTTTAAAGACAATAAAGTTTGCATCTTCGTATCGCTCTTGTGCTGAGAGTTACTATATTCGTAACAATATGATATTAAGAGCTGCTTTAGAATTATATTGTGGTGAATAAACTATTTTATGGTAGAACTTGGTTACATTTTTATCTGGTGGCATTCTATAAGGAGGTGTACGAAAAATGCCTACATATAGAATTTCATAGCCATAAATATTGGGCGGCATATACGCATTGGATGGAGATCGATAACGTACACAAACGCCTTCTTATACAAATATAGATGAATGTCATTTGGTAATCGGTACATTTTGGGTAATTTTCCCCAAAACTTCTCATGTATTCTTCATATTTAAGGTCTTATCGCTTCTCCGCCTTCTTCCGCCACCTATAGATCTTGATAAGGATCGAGCAATGGCACGAGCAAAACATAGTTACGTAAAGCTATTAAATTACAATGCTCATAATAGTTAATAGAGAATCTGACAATTTTGCCAAATGTATCTAACGAGTGTGTATTTTGAATACATTATGGCTGACTGAATAAAAAATTTGAAATTAAAAATAGAGAATAAAAATCCAGTTACAGTCGCAAGGTATTATGCCGAATTCCATTGATTTAAGTCAATCCGTTAATGAGTTATTCCGTTTACATGCATACAGAAGCACAGAAGGACAAACAGTCAACTCTTTAACAGATTTAGTTCAAAATTTTAAAAAGTATACATTTTATATGCTAAACATATCTAATAGATTTTATCTACTTACCTCTTTGTATTTTGAAGTTATCAACTTCATTTGTATCTAAACAGCCAGACTGGCAGACTTCCTGGGAAAAAAATTTGCACAAAAATTTGATATGAATCTACAGATTTGATCTTATACCCACATACTTAACCAGTTGACTATTTTTGACGAGTATACTCGTGATGGTAAAAGTACAACATTCTGGGTTATGACGAGTTTATTCGTCTGCATATATGTATGCTAGTCATTGTTACATTTCTGCCATACAATTTAGACATTTATCTACCGAAACAGTCAAAACAGTTAACTGGTTAATTTCATGTACAGCGCAAAGTGTTTCTGAGCATTCGTGTTCACAGATAAATTGACTGACTTACAGACAGACAAACATAACTCCCCTTCTCTCCCCCCGAAAAATCCAACTCAGGGAAGTGTAAAATATGGAAAATCATCAAAATCTTAGTTCGAATTTTTCGTCCATTACAATACTGCCTCTATAGCTCTATACAATTGTTGTTGTTTTTGTTACTTATGGCACTTGCCATGGACAAGCCCCACAGATACATCAGGAGATTTTGAGCCGGATATATACGTCTCTTGTTTTACAATTAGCGCCATCTAGGGTCAAGAGTACGACTTAGCTACACACTCGTCAAAACCCTTTTTAGGGGGCGGACTACATTCATGCAAATTCATTCATTCATCTCAGATCGTAATTTAGACCTGGAAAAGAGAACGGTCACCTCTGACCCAGTACCCCCAGTGGTATTACTCTCGATATGGAGGACTTTGCGATCACGAACAGATTTAACGAGCGCCAGTCGCCACACACTCGGGGAATCTTTTAGCCTGTGAGTTTCGAACCCGTAATCAAAGGATTACGAGTCCAACGCTCTACCAACCAGGGCATCCCGGCCCCGCTCTATACGATAAAATAATAAAGGTTTATCTATTCAGGTTCCCTAATAAATATTCTTATAAATATCCTGATCACTAAAAAAATATATATACCAGTTGCATAATAAATAACATTAATTCCCTCATAAATTGTGCGCAAAGATTACTTATGCCATCCTTCCCCGCATTTCGGAAATTTTTCCGTTTGCCCTCCCAAAATAGCCGGCAGTTTTATGCCCCTTACGTGCGCAAAACGGTCATTTTAATTCCGTCTTTCAATGTCACACGATTATTTTAAGACTGTTACCCAACTGGATATAGATTACCTGGGGATCGAAATAGCCACTTGTTGGGCGGGGGGAGGTGAGGGGCAGGTCAGAGTGACCTTTTATCGAAAGGGATTTAGGCAGGAGAATGGCGCCGAGTTAGCATTTCGAAGATATCGCGTCACGCAATTCCTATCGATTCCACCGACCCTTTGTAATTTACGCTGGATGTGAGAAGACACTCGAAATGCGACCCCCATCTGTTTCGCATCCGGCGCAAAATACTAATCTATGGTTAGCGCCACGACATGTGCTTCGTCTAAAATTAGATTTCGACTGGAAGATGAGTTTTGAATGCGTTATTGGGAGTGATTTATTCATGGGGCCGTTGTTCTACCGTTTAATTTGAACGCCCAACTATTTAGTGGCCCCTGATTTGAGATATTCAGACAGCTGACGTAGAATTTTTTTATTATGACTGGACATAAATTCATAATAATGAGGAATATGCGATAATCCGCTTAGGAAGTCAATTCCAATATGCTGTTTATTTTGAGATATAGCAGATTCTATAAATGTTGCAATACGAAACCCTTTCCTAGATGTATATTTTTTTTCCATTCCTACTATTAGCTCACATTCAGTGTGTGTGTGTGTGTGTGTGTGTGTGTGTGTGTGTGTGTGTGTGTG
>JAOUZG010026507.1:2653020-2664028 GCA_026289955.1 Argiope argentata | reverse complement strand
TATATATAATATTGCTACAGACCCTGACATTATCCTTGAATGAGTTCGTTGGATATAAGACGTTGTAATTGATACAGTTTGTCCGTCTTCATCACGCATCAATTGAAAGAATTTTTATTTTTCGTTAACAACATGCAATTAACTTACAGTTATGATTTTTTTTTCGTGTTTAAATACATTGGATGGGCGCTTTGAAAAGAAACTCAGATTTTTAAATTTCACTTTTCTATAGTCTTCCTTTTTCGATAATTTTTTAATCAAATACCAGTCTCATTAACTGGACGAAATAGGGAAAGGTTTAGTTTCAATTAAATCATTTATGCTTAACTTGTTTCAGCTGAAGAGTTTCTTAACCAAAATACATTTGAGTATCACATTTTGATGGATATATACCAGTATAATTTTAAAAATCTTGCATAAATTTCGTTTATTATGTTCATGGACCTTCTTCATACTATCATGTCCCACGATTTGACCATAAACCATAAATATCTGCATAATGTATTTCTCAATTACTAGTATTTTTCTCAGTTATCCAACTTCACTTAATTATTCCTTCGGTAAACTGCGCAGAAAAACAAATAGAATCTTTTTTTCATTTTCTTTTAACAATGGAAAAACTCATAAAATTAAATTTTAATGAAGGAATGAAAGCGATTTGAATTCCATTATAACATTGAAATATATTGTTGATTACTATGCAAATATTGTATCTCAAAAATGGCCTGAATTCAATTTGGCAATTTTTAATTTTTAAATAAAATGAACATAATTTTTTAATAATATTTTCGAAAATTATTGTGGACAAACTGCAACACCTCTTTTAATATATAATTAAATGAACTTCAAATATAACAATTCAATTTTTCGAAATTTCACCAACAAAGTATATATGCACCAAACAATTTTAACTAAAACTGTTGGAGCTTCAGATTACCAAAGTATATAAAGACGTGCATTTTTAATTATCAAAAGAAATTAATTACGGTCTTCTGAAAAATTCCATTCGTCTTTTTATCGTAGTCGTTATATAATATGAGAAACAAATACCTTATGCTTCAAAACTTCTAAAGTATTCTATTTTTTTTATTGTGCATACATTCCTTACCTATCTCATCAGTTCATTCATTCATTCCTTTTGCATTTTTAATTCAAAATAACATTAATTATCTCGGTATTGAAGCTTTGGAAACTCTGTTTTTGTTTTAAAATTTGTTTTTATTTCGAATTTTAGCTATTTATAAAACTTGTTTGAAGACAGAAACGAAGAAATCTTCTTATTATTTTTTTTTATAATTACTTTTTCCGCTTTTTCATTTTGTTGACCGATTATTTCTAATAATAATTTCCTACCCATTTTTTTTCATTCACTTTTCTTTGTTTCAATTTTAATCGATGTTCTTTATTCTTTTTTAAATTAAAAGTTTTTAAAAAAATGCCACATTTAATCTCCTAAAATATTTTTTGTTGCACACTGTTAAATATTCTATGAAAATAGAAAGGGACACGGGACATTTCATTTGAGATATTATTCTTTTTTGTTGTTACTCTTCTTTTTTTTATGCAAAAATTCTCTTTATAGTATTTGTCTTTTTAAGGAAAAGCACATTAAAAATAATTTACTTTTTACTAACGATCCTATTTGTATAATAATTTAAAAAATTAGGTTGAAAAATTTATCGCTCTCAAACGGTTTTTTTAAACCGCTCATTTGTACCTTTTTTTTGCATTATTTTTTTAATTAGTATTTCATTAATTTTTTACATCAGCAGTACTATTTTTTTATTGAATCGCTATTTTAATTGCATTACTTACATTAAAATTTCCATTTAAATATTTTATTCACTGATTTCTTTAAAAAAAATTTTTTTTTCTTCATTGATTCTATTATGGCTTTTTTGCGTGTATAAAAAATCATGGATTTAAAATATTAGATTATAATTGTATTTTCATGCCAAGCAATGGCAATGGGTGGAATTGAAAGTTTATCAATCGTGGATAGAAATATTTGTAAATAGATATTTTGTTGTTACTTATGGCACTTGCCATTGGACTAGACCCGCTGATGAAAGCATCAGTAGATTTAAGCCTAATGAGCGTCCCTTGTTTCCGAAGTAGCACCAACTAGGGCCAAGAGTACGACTTTAGCTACACACTCACCGCATTTGCTTGCACAGACCCTTTTCACAGGAGGGCACAGTCTCACATCTCACAGATAGCACACAGAAGAACAACCATGCCCGAACCGGGACTCGAACCCGGAACTCACAGAACACGAGGATAGGTGTTTTCATACAGGAACATATCGCTTGTTTAAAAACTCAAAGTACAAATATTAAAAAGTACTCTTTTATTAAGGTTCCACGTATATAGTGCATTGATATAAATCATTTTCATATTTCAAAGCATTATCTTAACCCTGTAAAAGGCGATTTTTTTTACTTTTTATAATATATTGAAATATTTTTAGGTTTGAGTTCGCCTTTAGAAAATGTATTTATTCAACATAATAGAAAAATGTGATCTGATTTGAATAACTGATTTTCCTAATTAAGAATTATGTAACAAATTAAAGCATGCTATTTTGAGTGAGGAAAGAAATTGAAGCATCTTAGTATCTGCTTGATTGAAAAATTTGTTAGAACTTAAACCAACTTAGATAACTTCATACAAAATATGTAAATTTGGGGGGATTGTTTACTTCTTATAGTTCTATAAAGATTTAAACGGCGTCCACGTGAGACAAAAAATATTTTCATTTGCTGTTTTGTTATTAAATAAAATATTTTTGTGTTATTTTAATTTCATTGACAATATTCAGAAACTTGCAAGTTTATAAGCATTTTATAATATTTTATAACACAAAATATTCATTGCTTTATTATTATTTTATAAAAATTAGCTTAGCTTGAAATAAGCTAAGCTAATTTTTATACTATTACTTTTTAGTTTATTTGAATTATATTAATGACTATACAATTAGATTAAATTTCTATTTTATGAATAATTCTTTCAAATTATTACGATGACATTTCGATGAATGCAACATAGCTTATTTCTATACTATAAATTACATTTAACACATTAAAGACCGCTTACGAGTTTTCTCGTGTTTCACATCCCATCTGTTCCGGACCACTCACCACTTTTCTTGTTTCTCATAAATAACATTTTAATGATTTTAGAACGTACAAGTTTGCCCCAAAATGAAGAGTCCCAGGTGTATGTCTTACAGATTTCTTTGCGGTCCTTAACGTGTTATGAACAAAATCTTAATAATCTATTAGTTTACAGAGTGCAACAAAAAAAAAGCTCGGACGAATGGCATTTAATAAAAATTGATAAAAAATGAATTACTTAACAAATTATAATGAATTATAATTAGACTTTTACTTATAAACAAATTCAGTTCGTTTCAAAATGACCCCCTTTTGCAGCAATTGCAGAGGCGCAAACGTTTATTGAAAATTTCAGCAATGGGCCGCAAGTCTTCAACCTTTAATTCATCCCATTCTTGCCAAACCCATGACTTTAGAGAGTCCACACTTGCGTACTGTTTAGTGCAAGCCCTGGACTCTAAAATGAACTAGACAATGTAATCATAGATTGTAATTTGGCAAGTATTGTGTCCACTCTCCAGATGATATCAATTTTGGAAAATGCGTCTTGTACCGCTCCTCCGTCTTTTTTAGTCATGTGAGCACTTTCAGAGTCTGTTTGAAACTCCCACTTTATATTGCCGAGGTGTGTTTTGGTCGGTACTTACGAATTATACCGTCTTCACTAAAATCGCCAACAGTTTAGTAGGATTCTAATTTGGCGATAAAGATCAACGGATTGCACCATTACCGGAAGGCCATAATTGGCGGTTTAGCAACTCATTGGCGACGACTTCAAATTTGGCGATAAAGTTGGACGGAATAATACGTAAGTACCTTTTGGTCTACAACAGCATCTAAAATGTCTCGCAGGTACACTTTTTGATTTATTTTAACACTTTCATACACAAAAACCAGCGGTGTTTTGCCGCTGGCATAAATTCCTCCCCAAACTCTGGCCAACTTTTGATGTTGGGGATGTTCAACAATTGCTGAAGTTCTTGGAGTGTCCACAGAATAGATCCTATAGTTCTTGGTGTTATGAGCTTTTGAACGGTAAGATAATTATCATTAATGGAAAGGAATCTCTCTCAGCGATAATTTGTAGTCCGTTTCATAAGTTTTCAACTTCTTTGGAACCGCACGAGTTTGTTTTCTCCCCTGAAGAGCTAAATTTTCTGGAATTTGTAAGCTTCAGTCCTAAATCTGTTTCTGGCATTCATAGCGGTCCCTTATTCCCAGTTCACAAACGATCTTTCTCCAGGAAACCCACGAATTTCATTGAACTCATTTATTGATAAACTCACGACTCTTGAAAGTGTTCACCGTACATTTTCCTTCACTTCTTGGACTTTATTCCAAGGACCATCATTTCCAAGCTCTTTGAAACGACAATTGCAGACACTGTTTGCCAAGACGCATTAAGCAAATGAACGACTTTATAATGTCGTTTTTCTTGCTTAAACAACACTAAAATAACATATATTTCAAAAGTTACCATATTTGTATCATATATTTTAAAAGCTACTATATTTGTACCATATATTTCAAAAGATGTCATATTTATACCAAATGTGGTAATGTTAGACCAAGTAATGTATCCTAAAAGTCAGCCAAAATACATATACACAAAAACATTTTTATTATAAATAGAGATAATTTTAATTTAATTTTCATAATAAATTTCTATAATCAATCTCTTTTTATTATTATGTTTAAAATGCTTTAATTTCAAAAATCATGATCCATGTTATTGAACTAAAAACAAATTGAAATAAATTCGTGAAACTCTGAAATCAAGCAAAATAAATCCAATTAATTTCAATAAGTATAGTATGTTAACATAGGAAAATTCATTTTTTTTAAATTGCATATTTTAAACATTATTGCCAATTTGTTTCAAATAAATTTGTTTTATAGTTTTTCTTTCCTTTGAACAAATAAGACCCATTCTCGATACAATCACTTGCTATGTTTAAAAATAATTTCCGAAAATCTCTGCCATCTAATCCTCGTTAACAATATCATTTGCATTTCTTTCACGAATATACGTGTAATCTAATTTTTTATATATAAGTATTTTTAAAAGACAAAAAGTAACAAAATCCGATAGTAAAAAAAAACTGAAAATGTGAAAATAATTACTTTCAAAATTTCGAAATATTTATTTATAATCATTTACTTAAATGCTTTGAGGGATTATATCAGTAAGTCTTTCTCGTTAAAATAAAATTATATATTACTATGTCGTAAGTTTTAAAACTTCAGGCAGATTAAAGTTTCAAAACATTTTATCCAGACACGGATAATGTGAATAATTAGTGTAACTATACTGGTTTTGAAACAATATAACAGTTGCATTTTTAGAATGAATCTCGCAAGTTTTAATCCACGGTTAGAGGAAATTGATTATTAAATCATGATCTTGTATCTTTATTTCAAAGTCACACCCTAGTACATCAATCTTTTTGAGTATTAGGCTTTTAAAGGCTTCTAAAAGAACCTTTTATCTTGTATTATATTGTTACGTTTTTAGCGTAGCGGATTCGGATTGAATGGACTTTACTTGAGGACAGCACAAACAAATTTATTTACAGCTATTTACATATATTTACAGGATGACTTGAGAAAGTAAAACTTCAGATAAACACAATCCAACAGTCACTTACAGCGTAAATGCAAGTCTTAGATGCAATAAACACAGACTGCAAAACGGCTGTCGTATAGTACAGCAACAGTAAATCACAGCGAGTTCAATAATACAACGTTAACAGCAAACGTAAGCATAGCTCACTAATCCATTAAGTTCAGCGAGACGCTTCTCTTCCGAGAGAAAACTCTCAACTAACTAACTCGCTCCGGCAACCCGTCCCTTATATAGCCGAGGAAGCGCTTGCCTCGAAGCACGCGAAACTTCTCAAAACACCGTACGCGATCCAGCAGCTACTAGACTATTCCTTTCGCCAAACCAACCAAGCTGGAGCGAAGCTCCTCTTCTAATGTCGCCATCTTTCACGATTTTTCGTGGCTCTCGGCTGCTTGTAACAATATATACAGGAATTATCTGTTGATATTATCCTTATTAACATTTACCCTAATTACATTGTTGTGTAAACCTCATAAGCCAGATAACAACTACCGGGCGAGATAGTTACTTTTGTGTACTCGGTTGTATATCCTAACGTTGTGAGTTCAGTCCTAAGACAATCCACTGTTGATTGTGACCTTCAAAAAGCAACCTTCATACAACTGATGTGGCGTTCCCTAACGGCAGCAAAAGTCGTCAGGTGCATTAAAAACAATATGTAGCATCACTAACAACAACTCACACAAGCTCGGCATACGTTTGGCGCAAATGTATCATTCGTCTTTCCATCGACTCACTGGTGGGAAATTATGTGGTGGAAACTCATAAGCTGGATAACATTCATCGGACGCGATAGTCACTTTTATATAGTGGCTATGTTAATCGGCTGCAAACCCTAACGTTGCAAATTATGTCCTAGTGTAATCTACTCACCCTCCACAAAGTTTAAGTGCCCGATTTATTTCTTATAATGCTCTATCATATCCTTATTCCATTTCTGTGTTCATACTATTATTGATTTCCAATTTTTTATTTATAAACACCATACCACTCATTTTTTATGGTGCTAAAGTGCTGTATTTATTGCTAAAAATAATTCGGGTGCAAATTATTTATGAAACATTATTTCAACTTTTTTTTTCATGTTACAATTTCAATTAAATTTAGAGTTAATTTATAAACCTGCTTGAATGAATGCTTTTATTCCTTTCTAGATCATGCGTTATCTAAAATTATTCTTCCCTTTGTTATGAGAATAGACTTGTTGTAGAATTCAATAAAATACTAATAAAAATTTTATGTGGCTGAGATTGACAACAAACTTTTTAATGTAAGTCCCTTAAAAATATTAATTACCAAGCTAATTTTTGATCACACCACAAATAACAGCATGGACTGAAAAAAAATCCTAAATTATAAATCTTTTGATAATTTATCTAGAACATGGTATTAAAAGAAAGTGAGATTCATTTATTCTTCTTAAAGGCAGATATATTATTTCGTTCGATTCTAAATTGTATCACTTGATTAAGAAAAAGATCTTAAAAACTATTTCGATTTTTTTAAATTCTTATTTAAAAGGCTTGAATTTAATTACATAATTATCCTGAAGTACTCCAAATATAGCACTTTTATTATTTAAAAAAGGAAACTTCCCAAAAAATTTCACTGAAAAGTGCTCAGATTTTTTTAAAAAGCATTAAAATAAATTTTTGTTAGAAGATAAATGGGTTTTTTTAATGGAATTACTTGAAACATATCTCCTTTTTGTAAATAGAAATAATTTTCTGATAATGCCCTTTTTAAAATAATAAACATTTAATCACTAATAATAATTAGCCCTAAGGGTTTATTTCGAAAGTTGTCTAGTGATTTTTTTAACTATAGAATGTTCCTGAAAAAGTTATACAGTTTTGGAATTTAATATTTTCTGTATTATTGATTATTCTGTCAATCATAAAAAAATATAAATAACTTTCAATACCTTTTTCAATTCATTTACATTTAAAAAGTTTCAAAAATAAATTAGTTTATACTTTAAATAACTTTAAACCAAACAATCAGATTCTGTTAATTATCTTTATCATCAGTTTCTAATCCGTGCAGAAAATATTTCCTCTTTTTGTATGTATTTGCTTATTATATTTTTAAAATCCTTTCGCCAAAACTTGTATTTAACTTTTGTTTTTTCAATTAGAATTATTATTTCATTGATAAGTGAATATTATTCCAGAAAATAAATAATATGATATTCAAAATGTTTTTTTTAAAAAATTACACTTTTTTCTAGTAATGGAAAGCGAATTGGTATTTATTTCTGATAATTCTTAGATAATTTATTAAATTGATATATATCAAATTGTAATTACAAATATCATTCAAAGATGTTTTTGCATTGAGGATAAACTTGACCAATAAAATTAACTATATCATTTTTTATCAATTACTTTATCAATATATTTTTATTATGAACATCACTTTTCTCAATAATATTTAATATTGTTATATATTAACTGATCCAAACACTTCAGCTAAAAATAAAACTCAACTTTGAACAAAACAGTTTCGAGTTTGTCAACATTTTAATTTGTTGTAGTAGGTATATAGTAGTATTATTATTAATATTATATTAAGAATATAAAATAATTTTATGTTCCTTTTGTGTTTATCTTTGCTTTTACTTGTTGGTTCTCTCGGCATTTTATACTTCGTGTAACATTTAATACTGTTAAACATAATAATTTTCTTAAAAGATAGTTTTTTGTAATAAAAAAGTAGGAATCAAATCTTGTTTTCTAAAATAGTATATAAGTTTTATTGTTGAAATGTTAATCAATTGATATACATAATTATAGCACATTCAACTGTTTTAATTATCTTTTGTTTATAATACATACTTTACTTTCAATGAAATATGCAATATATTAGGGTTATTTTGAAATTAAAAGTGTCAAGTGATTTAGCGCCATAATAGACTTATTAATTTTATTTCTAAAATCTTTAAAAATCCTTTAAATGTCCTCTGTAATAATTTGCGAAAGTTTTAACTATGCATTAGATGCGTTTTTATCTATAAGTATCTGTTATATAAACTTATGTAAATGAATGTAAACAAATAATTAAAATAGTCTTTTTAAATAACATTTTAGTATTACAATTTCAAAAATACTAATCCTTCAATAAAATTATCTTCTATAAAAACCTTCCTTCTTCATGTTATTAATGTAATAAATATATTATATAATTCATAAATTGCTTTTGTGCGCTCATTTTGAAATGCATGTTCTCATGGAAAGAGTGAGGTGTTTCTCAAATACAATATAAATGTTATTCTTTCAAAAAATATACTGTTTTCTTTAAATTTGGAATACAGGATAAAAAAAGCATTATTCCAAAATACATATGTTCTTTTTTTTTTATTAAATTTTAGAAAAGAAACAGTTTCGGTTTCAAACGAAAAAAAAATCACCTTTTCTCTCAACTTCACTCTTTCCCCATCTCAAACAAGCTCAACCTCACAAAATCCACCCATTACCACCAGAATCTAAAATACCCAAAATGCCTTTCTCCTGTATCCTCTTCCGTTAAAAGCCTTCTCCACGTGACCTATTCATCACCTGCGTCCTGCAAATGCTACATACACCCCAGGCGTGGCCAACCATCTTACGGCACAGAGTCGTCTATCAAAGCCTCTATGGATCGATGTCCTTTGTGTCTACAATAGTCAGTTTTTTTCCCAGTCAATGTCCTGTATAGATATACTGGGGCATAATGCATACGGGGACAGGGAAATATGTAGGGAATAAAGAGAAATTGGGGTATCTTGACGGGGAAGAAACTCTTTTATTTCACGCAAGATCGCTTGCCACCTGCTTCCCATGTCTGGTGGAATGATTCCTAGGGAGGGAAGGTCCATTTGTCTAAGGCTTACGTTTCGTTAGTTACAGAAGGAGGGGTGCAGTAAGTGTGGACAGGCGGATAGTGGATGTTTTTATTGAATAGACTGATGCTGTTGTTTTACCGCAACAGAAGTCAATGGGATGTCATGAGGCAGATGTTAGATGCTTAGTATTCTATTAATTATTTATGAAGTCAGAAACGGAGCTTTTGTCTCTGGCCGCTCATAACCAGAGTAAATTTTCTACTACACTGATAACTTTATTTGTACGTGATGCCCCTGTCCATAAATTTATTATTATCTTTTATATTTTAGCATAACATACTAACACCAAATATGTTCTGATAATAGGCCACCTTGTTAAAAACAAGTAATATAAAAAAACATTTTTTAAGAAAAATCAATTCCTACTTATGTTATTAGGAAAAATTTAGGAAGTTAGAAAAATCTTATTTAACTTTTTATTAAATAATTACAATTGTTGTTGTTCTCGTGTTCCGTTTTACAATGGAAAGAGGGGTGCAGTAGATTCTGAAGGTAGAGACCCCTGAGATTCGAGCACAGAAGTCTGACTTCTAGCTTACATACGTCACAAATCCTTTTTACCAGGTGGACTTCATGCATTCATTCGCAGATCTTAATTTAAATCTGGAACAGGGAACGATCACTTCTGACCTAGAACCCCCAGTGGTATTACTCTCCACATGGAGAACTTTGTGACTACGACAGATTTAACATCCGCTACACACGGAGAATCTTCGGCTGGCAGGTTTGAACTCGCAGCCAAAGGGATGCGAATCCAATGCCTTATCAATCAGGCTATAACGGCCTAATAATTACAATTACTATAAATAATTGATAATTGATGATTGCATTGAATTTTCAACGCCAATTGAGGATTTAAAACCAATTGTAGGGCCAAATGTGGGAATTTTCAATACAGATGAGAAATTTCTAATTTTCTTTATTCTGTATTATTTTAATTTGAAAGTACTTCAAAATAAATCCAAAAAATCGATTCATTAACAATGCTTCATTTTAAATGCATCAAACATTTTGAAAATAAACAGAATTCTTTAAAATAATCTGCCGAAAACATGTTAAACCTAACCTCATTAGTAAAAAAATTCATTAGAAAAAAAATAAACTGAATTCGTTACTTATTTGGCGTCGCAGAATTCAAGATTTTTGACCAGAAAGTTACTTTTTAATTACTTAATGAAAAATTAATGAATTAATATTTGAAAAAACTGCAGTAACATCAAATGACCTCTATTACAAGTTTAAAAAATTTATTTGAACTTGATTGGATGAATAAAAAGTATTTTATTAACGTTGGAAATTTGAGCAATATACAATTGTGTGTGTGTGTGTGTGTGTGTGTGTGTGTGTGTGTGTGTGTGTGTGTGTGTGTGTGTGTGTGTG
>JAOUZG010026507.1:2631171-2652620 GCA_026289955.1 Argiope argentata | reverse complement strand
TGTGTGTGTGTGTGTGTGTGTGTGTGTGTGTGTGTGTGTGTGTGTGTTAATAATAGAAATTGAATAAAACTTGAAACAAAATGAAATTTTGAAAATTCATTAAGCAAATCATTCCTAGACCTTTTGTAGAAATGTTGACTTTTATTCGACGTTCGTAATTGTATTACCTTGACATTCTTCGAAGGAAAATTGAAAATAATCTGATAAATTTGTGTAGAGTCGTACATTGATTGCTAAAGGTTTAATTCTATTAACAGCTATAATTTGCAGCTAAGCAATAGAAAAAGTTTGAATCTCACGGCAATAGTGTAACTGGAAATTAGAAAAAAAATTATAACAATTGTCAAAATTCTGTAAAAAATTTCGTAATATTTTATTTTCGATCTTTAATATTTTCGCTGGAAATGCTAAATAGTATTAATATTATGACTGCAAAATATAAAATTCAGATTAATTTTTAATGAATTAAAATTCAATTTAAACTTTAAAGAACCCGCCAATACGTGTACATACCTACACTCCAAAGAATATATGTACAAAATTAGGTAGATGTAAATCGAATTATCTGGTTTAACGAACAATAGCACACACATATTTATTTTCATTTTTATTAGAGATTACTACAACATTTGTTTTAAATCCTGATATTAAAAATGTTATAATTATAATATTAAAACTACACGACATCAACAGCAAAGTAAACTTCATAGAAACATATTTCTTACAAGCTTATTTTTAATCTTAAAACGAAACACTCAGCTCAATCTTGTCAAAAATCTCTTATTATTCCCTAATTCTTTTTTTTAATTTCCTTTTTCTTATGTTTATACTCTTAAAAGGAGAATTTTTATCATGTCAGAACATGTTTTTGCTATGAGGTTTTTGGCAAGAACAAAAATCCTTAGGCGAAAAATTGATATTGTATTATCTACACGAGCATCTCGAAAAAGCAGCTTTTAATAACGTGTTGCCATTGCATTTACAAAAGTATTGATTAAAAAAATAAGTTAAATCTACAACCAATAAAACGTAGAAGAATGTCATTTTGAGCACGTGGTTATGTGAAATGAAATAAATAGGAAATGGGATATTTTTTTAAAAACAATCAATGCGAGACAAAGTTTTTTGGGTCGTTTGCAATACTAAAGGGACTCATTCCATGAAACAACTAAAATGGATAAATATATAATTTAACTCGCACGAGCACGTGGTGCTTGTCCGTTCAAGAAATGATGTTCCAACTTGATACATTGAAATATGCATACCAGATTTAATTTTAATCTTTATTCATTTTTTATGTTTAGTCGACTACATATAAAATACTTGAGTCTGGTTAAAATTTGATTCAAAGTATATAAAATATGGAATATATATCCTGATTTTGAAAGATAAATTTAGGAATTTATGACAAAGCATTATATTCCAAGATAACAGTATTACTATTTTTAGCATGGATAAAGACTGTAAATTCTTATTTATTTCATCATAAAATGTTAGCACTGTCTGGGTTAGATATTTAGGTATATCGACAATCTACTCAACGTGCAGAGTTTTAATAATGCCTTGATGATATGTTATGCATAATCTTTCTAACTTTTGAATATTGAATCATTTTGGAAAAGCCACCCGTTTACCATCTTTTGTTTTAATATCCTGCTATAACTAGTTTCCCCCTATGTTGTGAAAAGTTCTTTTCAAATGGAAGCTATATAAAAATGTGATATCATTATGTCACTATTTTCTTCGGACTGATTGCAAATTCAGGATATCTGTTCAAAAAAATTGAAGATTTACAGTCAATACATCGCTGTTATTGTTAAAAAAAACCCTTTTTTTGTAAGACTTCTTTAGTGTGAGCGTTAGATACAGTGAAAATTTTAGTCCCAAATTTTTATTTACGCTTAGATATGGATCACAGCACAAAAATATAACAAAAATACGAGAAGAAACACAAAACTATCAGAACATCGTTAGTCTCATCAGTCTCAGACTAACTTCTCTTTTAACTCTCACTCCTCTCCCCCTCTCTGTTCAGCAAGCGGGGTTGCTATATATGGTGAGCAGGGTTGCCAAAGTTGGCGAGTCTTACAGTTATGTAATTTACTGATTGTAAATGATTTTCTGGTTGGAAATTTTCTCAAATATTGTAACATTTCTGTGATCGAAATGTGAAGCGCTGAATTGCATATCATAAACATTTTTAATCCGTGTTTTATTATTTTTCATTCCTAGGTTGGATTTTGTATCGAAATACTAAAATGCTTCTGATAATATTTAATTTTTCATTCTGTTCCGAAAATTTCGTCACGTGGAATATACATTTTAAATTGAAGTTTTATGCTTTAATTTCCATTTTTCCCCTTCAGTTAACATTCCCATTTACTTTAAAATCGTTAACGAAAAAATAATGACTCGACAAAATTAATTCATTGGAGGGACAACTTTTAAAGAAATTATCGATTTCTATTTATATCGATATTCCTATCATTCGATAATCTTTTTTTTCTAAACATTACCGATTTTCTTTATTGGATTTCTTCGACTCCAAATTCTCTTGAATATTGCATTTCCGCCTCGGATTGATTTTAATGTAACATTAGCGCTTTCTTAGCTTTCAGGATCGATCTCCCGCCATTTATCTTCTTGAAATCCTGGCACGTTTCAAACGTCGCTGTTTCTCGTATCCATCCCCTTTCCGCCGCACACATGCAAATCAGCGAAATAATGAATAATGGAAAATGCAGGTTTATACATTAATTTTAGTTTGTTTTGCTTTTGTTAGGGGGGGGGGATATTTGTTTTAGGAGCAGGTAAAGTAAAAGGTTGGCTTTCATTGGAAGCAGTTGCAGAGGGAGAAAGAACAGATCCTGGCAAGTTTCGTTCCAGTTGAGTCGTTAATCTTCGGAACAGGAAACGTTAGCGCCTATCAATTAATGTTTCTACTGTTAGAAACCTCTAGAAATCACCCTACGACGTGGAATCTTTACTTTCGGCGTAATTGATGTGGCGTGGCTGCCTTTGAGGATGGATAGGCGCCCGCTGCATTCTGGGATAAGTTATTGTCTTGCAGATAGATGCGAAGAGGGGATGCTCTTTTCGCTTATAGAAGACAGGCTGGAGTAAAACTTCAGCTTTGGAACTTTCAGGGTTTAAGATAAATGTATAGTGGAGCATTTTAGCGGATACAAGCTAATTAGAATTCACACTAAATAATATTATGGTCTTATCAATTGTCGTAGTGATGTAGAATTAAAGTAAGTATAATGGCATAATGCAATTTTTATGAATAGAAAAATAGGAAGGAAATTCAATTTTTAAGTCTTGAACACCAAAGCATAATATTGCTCCAGAATTCATCCATATATCTTTCTCTGGTCAGACTAAATTTCGTTAGCCATTGCATGTCAGGTGAAATAATGTTTTGTATTATTCAATTCAAGCTTCTTTTGCATCTAGTCTAAAATATCGTAACTTAATAATATTTAGGCTTGTTTTGTATATGTTGCCTCCTCCCTCAAGGTAGGGTACCTCAGAAATGAGCTGAAAAATGGTGGTTGATTCTCGCCATTCTGGTGGTTAGAGATGTTTCGCTAG
This sequence comes from Argiope argentata, assembly GCA_026289955.1. Taxonomy (NCBI): domain Eukaryota; kingdom Metazoa; phylum Arthropoda; class Arachnida; order Araneae; family Araneidae; genus Argiope; species Argiope argentata. Next base: position 2,649,026 of record JAOUZG010026507.1, on the reverse strand, counting down.
CTTCATAAGCCAGCTAACAGTCTCCTGACGCGGGTACCGCTTTTATCTACTATGGTTACAACTTTAGAGTCGTAGGTTCGGTCCTTCACCTTCAATTGCCACATTACTGACCTTGCCTACGCAGCTTCGCGCAGCTGTCATGGCCGCATCAACAGTCGTTAGACTCATTTGACGCAACAACTCTCACAAGCTCACCATAACGCTTGGCGCTATAAAATCGTTAGCCTCTCCGTCAACTCGTTAATAGGGGATTACAGTGGCGCCATCTTCATAAGCCAGCAAACTGCCACTGGAAATGGGTAATCACTTTTGTCTAGTATTTATGCTATGCGGCTACAAACCCTAGCGTCGCGGGTTCAATCCTTGACACTCAAGTGCCACATATAAATGGTGGGTGTCGACTATTTCCTATCGATGATGGGACGTGCTTCCCCAGGGAAAGAGTTGTACCTTGGCCTGTGATAGCCTTTCGGACTTAACCCTAGATTTCGACAGAGTTATTGTCGCCGTGGTCCGTTAAATCAGATTTCTTTGAATGCTTTAATTAAATGGAGCGGAGTAGCCATTGCGGTTATGTTTGTTGTCTCATTCTGCATTGATTACCTCAGTCACTTCATTCTATATGTAACAGTTTTTATATCACGAAATTATCAGCAAAACTGCAAGCTTGGACATCCATCATAAAAAAAAGAACATAACTAATATGAAATCTTTTAAAACATCAGTTAGGAATAAAGGAAGAATTTAATATTCATTTTGCTAAATCGCTCGTGAAATATTAAGCATAAATTATTCATAATATTAATATTCCGTTGCAAACTATTCTATAGTAAAGAAGAAGAAAAACCATTAAAAACTGTGTTTAAAAGTAATTTTGAAAAAATTTGTGTCTTTGAATCTAGAAATGATATTTGAGGAAAAAATGTTGAAATTTCCATCTCTATTTTTATACACACACATATACAAGCATGCATGCATATATATATAGAGCTCTATTTGATGTAACATTTCTCTTATTTACTTAATAAAGTTGCAAAATTTTGTTATAAACACACGAAAGTTAGCTTTTTATACAGCCCACACTTCTGTTTATTTTGAGCAAGAAAGATACCAAATTAATCAATATGATAAAAATACGCATCAAACTGAAAATTGAATCAAGAGCGAAAATATTATCTCATACAAATGATTTTTGTATCATCGTAAAACATTAAATTACTTTTTATTAAAATAAATTTCATCTCCACCTCTTTTTTAGTTAAAATTGTGAAAAATTCTTTTTTACCCCTACTGCTTATGAATATGTCGAATTTGGTAGCCCTAGATCCAATTCCTTTCGTTCTCTTTGCAGAAACTTGTACGATTTTTGAATCATGCAGTTTGCAGAGAATGTGATAGCTTGAAATTATTATGATATTAGAATAAAAAACATATATTTCACTATCTGACTTTAAATATTGTGATCTAGAGTTGTATTAGTCCTTGGGAGACATTTATTCTTTCTACACAACAGTCAAAGTCTTCTCTAAGTTTGAAGACCAGAAGCATATTGCAAGTCATTCTATGCCGTCTGATACGCGTTTTAGGTGATGTTATTGCCAAAGAAGTGATAAGCATTCTATTTACCCTCATTTTCAATTCGTTTTCACACTTTTCTGTGGTTATTATTGTTGACTTTTCAACATTCTCGGAATTTTATCTGAATATTATAAGTTCAGTAAAATACAATATATTACGAATCGAACTCTAACTCGTGGAGAAAGAAAAAGGGACACAATTTTCAATGTGCTATTTTTTCCCCTCTAAATCTTTTGCTCAAGACATCAAACCAAAGAAAAAAATTATTTATTTTAATTTGAGATACGAATCTTCAAAATAATTAAATTATATCTTAACTTATAATAAAGATGAAAATATATTTTCTTTCTACAGGCTATATTGTTTTAACCTAGATCTACCAATCTTGGAACAGAATATTTTAGAGGGTTGAAATATGAACCACGGAATGATTTTTGAAAAACTGAAATTACATTTTTATTTAATTTAAAAATAGGTCAGAGTTTGGTTTTCTAATACTATAAATTATGGAAATATTACTGTACAAACGTAATTTTTACATCAATTAAAGATCATAGCATTTTCTTTTGAATGATACCAGTTCTTTTACCATAAAAATTAATTTTGTATTTTTAATCACTCTTTAAGAAATGTGTTAATCTCTTTAAAAATGAGTTTAATCGCTCTTTAAAAATTTATTAATTTCTAGCAATTTATTTCACACAAAATAAAAAATAAAATTTTAATTGCACGTTACGTGGGAATAGGAAAAATTAGTTTTTATTGACATGTTGCGATCACATTGACGAAAACACAAACTAAAAGAATAGGTTAATTCTTACTGTTAATTTGAAAAACGTAATTTTCAACAAGTGTCTATAAGAAATGAAATAAACAAAATATTAAAATGAAATCTGTTGTGCACATTTCGATGTATCATGCCAGAACATCATTTCTTGAACGGCCAAGCACCACGTGCTCTTGCAAGTTAAATTTTATTTTTAGTTTTATTTTAATCGTTTCATTGAATTAGTAGTTTTTGTATTGCAAACGATCCAAGAAAACTTTGTCTCGCATTGATTGTTTAAAAAAAATATCACGTTTCCTATTTATTTCATTTCATATAATCAAGTGCTCAAAATGAAATTTTTCTAGGTTTTATTTTCTGTAGTCATTAACTTATTTTTTTAATGGGAGCTTTTGTAAATATTATGGCAACGCGTTATTAAAAGCCGATTTTTTTGAGATGCTCGTACCTGTAATAGAATTTTTATTTTTTGCCTACGGATTTTTGTTGACGCACCAAAACCTACTTCCTAAAACACCATCATTTTTTGACAGGATAATAAGACGTGACATTGTGTTTAATGATGTGTGAAAGAAAACATTTCTGTGAACTTTTGAAATATCTATATTATAAAATCAATAATTCTGAAAGGTAAAAATAAGTTTGAAATCGCTATTTTATGTTTAAATTTGAACGCCGTTTTCATTCACTTCTGTCTGTTCACTTTAACAAAAGGTTCCTTTTTTCATACATGCATTCAACATCCGAAAAAGCAAATTCAACCTTTTTCGTTTCAGAGCATTAATTGACCTCCCCGGGAAGTCCTTCGGTTCCCTATTATCTAATAATAAGCAATCATTCTTCTTGCGCAATCTAATGCGCCTTTGGCAAAACGACAGAAAAAAAAATCCCTCACTATCTCCACCAATCAAAAATCAATTTCTTGACATCATTTCTTTTGTGTCAAATTCTGTCACGTCTTCTAGAAAAATCCTTTTTCTCACTTACCGTCCTTCAATGATGAGGATTTAGAATTTTTTCCCCCTGACACTAGACCGAGCCTGTCGATCCCCTGGGGCTTTTCACCTCTGACTCTGCAGGAAAAAAAAATGGTGGACAGCAATCTGTGAAGTATATCCTCCAAAAATTGAAGAATATACATTTCCTCCTGTATCAACTGCCTAAGCGGAAGTGGGGTGTGGGAATTCAATGGGCGATTGCTTTTTGTTTTGTTTTCAGCTGCGGACTGCTGGCTTCTGCTGTGTGTCCGGAATCGAAATACTTTCATGGTCGATCGAATGCCGGTTCGATTGATTCGGACACATGGATGGGTGTAAAAATAGAATTGCTTTTTCTTCTTAAGCTAGGGAGTTGCTGTTTTCTCTTTGTTTTAGGGGGGAGGCTTCCGTCTGTAGGATTTTTTTTATTTTGCTTTTGTTTCCTTTCGAAGTGACGCCCTGTCTGCTCAAATTCGTGCCCTGGAGGACTCGAGTTTTCGTTCCAAAACTCAAAGGAAAATCCTTTTCTTAATGTATCAATTCTCAAATTTTACTTACGTTCGGTAGGAAATTTTTAACGTTTGACTTAATCAAGCAAAACATTTGTTAGTACTTTTCGTAACTATAAACCCCTTAATTGATCTAACGAGAGATACTTCAAAATTGAGAATGAAAAGCTCCCGATATGATAGTTGATTCCCTACACCCTTGTGGTTATACGAAAAGTTGGAGTCCAGCCACTCCCATCGATGACGGGACGTAATTCCTTAGGGAATGGTTGTACCTTGACCGGTGATGGTCCTTAGCACTCAACCCCAGTTTCCACCTGTGTTGCTTTTTCGATGGTCCGGACGTTCAAGTTTTTCTATGTTTATGCATTATGAAAATCCTTTTTTTAATGTATCTGCTCTCAAATTTTACTTACATTCGAAAGGAGATTTTTAATGTTAGACTAAATAAATCTAAATATTTGTTAGTACATTTATAAACTATTAACCCCTTAACAGGTCTAACAGGGGGCAAAAAATAATTGATAATTAGAAGCTTCCGATATGCTAGTTGATTTCCGATACCCTAGTGGTTATACGAAAAGGTTGGATTCCAGCTCCTCCCATCGATAATGGGAAGTAATTCCTTAGAGAATGGTTGTACCGTTACCAGTGATGGTACTCAGCACTCAACCACAGTTTCCATCTGTGTTGCTTTTTCGGTGGTCCGGGCATTCAAGTTTTTCTATATTTATACATTATGAAAATTTATTGTTAATGTATCTGCTCTCAATTTTACTTACTTACGAAAGGAAATTTTTAACGTTAGACTTAATAAAGCTAAATATTTTTTTTGTACATTTCGAAACTATTAACCCATTAACCGGTCCAACATGGTGAACCTCGTTATTGAGAATGAGAAGCTCCCGATATGCTAGTTCATTTCCGACACCCATGTAGGTGCACGAAAGGGTTGGAGTCCAGCCCCTCCCATCGATGGCGGGACGTAATTCCTTAGGGAATGGTTGTACCATGACCGGTGATAGTCCTTAGCATTCAGCCACAGTTTCCATCTGTGTTGCTTTTTCGACGGTCCAGGCATTCAATTTTTTCTTTGTTTATACATTATGAAAATCCTTTTCTTCATGTATCTGCTCTCAAATTTTATTTACTTTCGGAAGGAAATTTTTAACATTAGACTTAATAAAGCTAAATGTTTGTTAGTACATTTCTAAACTATTAACCCCTTAACATGTCCAATAGGGGGCACCTCGTAATTGAGAATGAGAAACTCTTGATATGGTAGTTGATTCCAGATACCCTAGTGGTTACACGAAATGTTGGAGTCCAGCCCCTCCCATCGATGACGGGACGTAATTCCTGAGGGAATGGTTGTACCATGACCAGTGATAGTCCTTAGCACTCAACCACAGTTTCCACCTGTGTTGCTTTTTCGGCGGTCCGGGAATTCAAGTTTCTCTATGTTTATACATTATGAATACCCTTTTCTTCATATATCTGCTCTCAAATTTTACTTAAGTTCGAAAGGAAATTTTTAACGTTAGACTTAATAAAGCTTAGTGTTTGTTAGTACATTTCGAAACTATTAACCCCTTAACAGGTCCAACAAGGGGTACTTCAAAATTGAGAATAAGGAGTTCCCGATATGGTAGTTGATTTCCGATACCCTTGTGGTTATACGAAAGGTTTGGAGTCCAGCCCCCCCCCCCCCATCGATGACGGGGCGTAATGCCTTAGGGAATGGTTGTACCGTGACCGGTGATGGTCCTTAGCATTCAACCACACTTTTCACCTGTGTTGCCTTTTCAGAGGTCCGGGCATTCAAGTTTTTCTATGTTTCTTCTGTCGGGTCTTATTAGCCAGTTTATGGTGGTTAAACCTTTAAATGTTTTGCTCTTTTCGTAATAATAATTAGAAATCAGCTTACGTTTCGGAAATTTTCTATCTTACTTATCCCATTAAGAACCGTCGATTATTTGTATTGTTTGTGAATTACGAGATGTTACAAGATGCTCTGATAGATCCAATCAGAGCGTCTTCAATAATTTTATTATTACTTATGAATTTGAAAGGCGTTCACTCGATGAATGTGTGATACAGTGAAGTGTTGTTTGAAATGTGTTAAATAATTTATCTTGATATAAAGGCTTGATAAAATTAGAGTGGATGAATGAACGTAATTTATTAAAGATTGAAAACTTGAACAAGATATATATATTTATATGGGGAGGGTGTGAGCAAATAGTAGGAATAGAAAATAGAAAACAATCTCGCGTCAGAAAGAGAGAGAAAATGTTGGATTTAATCTGATAAGTCATCAATTTTTCCAAAGGTATCACGCTTTCATACTTTCCAAAGGGATCTAACATTCCGAATTCTTATGATACCACAAGATCTTTAAGCTTACTAATAATAGTAACTTCTCCTAACGTATTCCCGCTTGAGTACTTTAATTAGCAAGAGAGGATTTCTGGTGCCAACTATTAGAACCGACTAACTTTTCATTTCTAGCGTTCATTCAGAAACATTACGCATTCCCCGCTGTATCTTAATTAGCTGAGGCAATATTTCCCTGGCGGGGTTTTCTGCTTTAAATGAAAGGAACTCAAATATGAAAAGCGTACCTTTTTTTATTTTCTTTTTTCGTGAATAGCTTTCTAACCAGATTTTTAGAAATTGCTATCCAATGAGTAATTATAACTTTCTTATTCAATTCAGATTTTTATTATGTCATAACATAATGTTGTTTTGTTTTGGGGCTTTTAAAGCCTCAAAAATGCCCGGCCAGAAAATTAGGATTTATCTAGGCCTCAATTTTTTAGCTTTTAGGGATGCTAAAAATGATAAATATGGTTGTCACATTTGGCGGTCTATAGGCAACAAAAAGTTACAATTTGGCGAGTTTTTCGCCCTGTATCCATCCTCTTGTCGGGTTAATTAAGGGAAGATTTGTAAGATATCGCTGGAATAATCATAGAAAAGAAAATAGGAATGAACACGAAACAGCAATTAGAAATATCGAAGATATATATATATATATATATATATATATATATATATATATATATATATATATATATATATATACAGGGTGCTCCATCTAAACCGGATAAACTCTGCACAACCAGATTCTGTGTTTAAAATACATAAAAATTGCCCGAAGAATTGTACCTCTACGGCCCAGAGATTTCCAGAAAAAACGCGATAAAAATGTATGACGTCATCAGAAAAAAACTTTATTCGAAACATGAACATCAGTACTTACATAGATTTAAATGGGAAGAGGTTCGAAATATCCCCCGCGTATATGGAGGCATGTATGCTCGCGTCGTGCAATTGGTGACTATATACGTTGGCATACAATGTCTACAAAAGTAAATGCACTGTGGAGAAAAAAGTTCATTTCTGAAGCAACTAGATCTCCATAAACCACTACCTTTACATGGTCCCATAGAAAGAAATCGAGAGAGGTCAGATATGAAGATAGTGATAGCCATAAAATAGCCCCCCAGGTCCCAATCTAGCTGCCAAATAAAAGTTTTTTTTTTTTCGTAAACCAGATATGACGTCATATATTTTCCCTGGCATTTTTTTCAAAAACTAGGGTCATAGAGGTACAGTTCTTTCGACATTTTTATGTCTTCCAAACACCGAATTTGGCTGCGCAGAATTTGTACGGTCTTGCTGTTATATCCTGTTATATATAAAGTTTTGAAACTCTAAATATTTTGAGATAGTCAGATACCATCGCTTTAATAAATGTTGGTAATTCCGAAGTATAAGTCAATGAGAACATGATATTTTCTGTGATATGAAAAAATAATATTGTCGCATGATAATTCGAAGTTTAAAAAAGCAGATTTCAATTTCTATATTTTTATATTAACATATATCTTGGATTCGTATTTGAACAAGAATACTACATTACAAATGAAAAAAAGGTGCATTATACTTATAATATATACTTATATAAAAATATACATTATACATGAAAAAATAAACATTATAAAAATATACATTATACATGAAAAAAAAATCTCATTCTGTTTGATTTCTAATAAAACATAAATGTATTTTAAAAATATTAAAAAATAAAAGAAAACCTTCGAGCTTAAATTTCAAATTAACATGTAAGAACATAATTATTTTTTGAATCATTGTCTCTTGTTATGTATTCGCTTTCATTTTCAATTTTTCTAGCGCTGGCAAATAAAGTTTTGGAGCATGACTGATTTTGAGATGAAATAACAGCTATGATGTCATAGTTCTTTGCCAGAATTTTAAAAATGAATCATCTATCAAAGAAGCATACGTCATAATAAAGCAATATTGATAAAAACATGTCAGCCTTTTAAAAACGCTGACTTAAAATCTGTTGTCAAAGAATCATACACAATAAAAATTATGTATGCATATTTTTTGCCGGTAAATTTCAGACACATCAAAATATCATGTTTATACATGATAAAATCACTTTCTCATGAAATCACTTCTCATCACTATCTACTTCCTAGTGACCGAATATACATGGCATTTATCGCAGTAGACAAATTACAGATAGTTTGCCATTCTATAAGAATCATGTTAAGAATGCATTTAATGTTTCCATAATGCTTCATTATAATCTTATTTTTCGGTATTAATATTTTATATATATTTTAATCTGCAGAACCACCCACATCTCTGTTCTATCGTAAAGAAAATAACAAAGTACATTCATTATTTTAAAATTACCAAACTGGAGGTTCCCTTCCCATCTTTCAGATCATTTGTAGTCAATTAATTATTTAACTAAAACGTGCTCTCAAATTGAAAATCTCCTCAAATGGCAAATCTGCAATTCCAAATATCTGCCCAGTTCTATATTGCTGGCAACTTCTGCAACAAGTTATTAAGTTGCTAAGTGCATTTCTGTCTGGGAATGTTGTGCATTTGCTTAAAATGCATTGATGCATTATACATTACCAAGTTTAGAATGGCTTTTAATATCTGGAAGTCTGTGTAGTTGCCAACTTCTAATTTTGAGCTTGCATTAATTTTAAACGTTTCTCATGGGGATATTAATCTCCTGAATGATATCGATTACACATTTTAATCGGAATTTCTAAGTTATAATTATTTTAAAAATAGCTGAATCGATCATATGGATTGATTTTGGTTAATTATTTATTAAAATTAATAGTTGTGTAAAGAATTAGAATCATAGAGAGTGTCCATGCTTTATTTTTAAGTGGATGGTCAAACAATTTAATATTTAAATTCGACATTTCAAGACATCAAACTATCGCTTTTTCGCATTCGAAATAATTGTCATGTATTATTTCGTATAGATATTAGTATAACAAGTAATGTAAAAAAATTAAGTCAATTCCTATTTAAGTCAACAAAGAAAATTTATTATTTTTGTTCTTTTTTATTAAATAATTACAATTAATATAAATTATTGATCAAAAAATTATATCTGTCCTAAATAAAATCAAGTTCGTATCATTTAAAATAAATTGGAACAGATTTAGAACATACTCATTTTGACTTGAATTTTCAACGCTAATTGAGGCAACGCAAATGCGTTAGTTTTCTACGCCAGTTGCGGTAATGCAGTGTACATTAGAAATTTTTAATTTTCTTTTCTGTATTTTTTTAATTTAAAATTACTTCAAAGGGATTGTGGAAAATCGATTCATTTACATTGTTTAATTTTAAATGCATCAAACACTAAGAAAATAAACAGAATCGTTTGAAATGATCGGTCGAAAATATGTTAAACCAAAGCGTGGGGGAAAACAGTAGCGTGGGGAAAAACACACTAAATTTCATTACTAATTTGGCGGCGGATAAATGAAGATTTTTGGCGAGAAAGATAGTTTTTAATTAAAAAATAAAACAATTAATGAATTAATATTTAAAAAAACAGTATTAATGTCAACTGCCATCCATTATAAGTTTTAAAAAATTTACTTGAATTTGATTGGATAAACAAAACCTTTTTTTTATGAACGATTGAAACTTTGAGCAAGATATATAGGGAGAGTGTGAGTTAACAGTAGGAACTGAATAAGATAAATGATTTTTAGAACTAGGAAGATTTTTAAAACAATCATTGACATCGGGTTGATGAAGTCGCCGATAAAGCCACTTCTCTGCTGAAATAGGAAGCTAAAGTGACTAACATAATTGTTAAGAAACATAATCAATAATATATAAATTGCAGTTTATGATCTAAGTCGAAACTATCTCGCGTTCTTTCTAATAAATGCATTTTTTGTTAACCCGCTAATTGTTTCAACATTTTTCAAAAAATGTTTATCTAAAATTTGTCGCAAAAATTTATCTATGACGAGTTACATACACAGTGTATGTGTAATAAGAAACTATATTGTAAGGAAATTGCTTTTATTTTTAACTTAAATAATCATGTTTATTTATTTATTTAATCTTTGCATATGAACGAAGAAAAACTTTAAAAAATTAATGGCTATTTGCATTAAGAAAAAATGATGCATTTAACTAGCATATCTAGATGCATTTATGATGACTATTTGCATTAAGAAAAAATGATGCGTTTAACTATCATGACTAGATGCATTTATGATGACTATTTGCATTAAGAAAAAATGATGCAATTAACATGACTAGATGCATTTATGATGACTAGGAAAAAGGATAGGAGATGCATTATGATTTAAGGAAAAAAATCATATTAAATGCGGGATTTTCTTATAAAGATTATTAATAATCTTTTATTTCTTTAATTTCGACTTGGTGTCAAAATATTTTAACAACTTTAAATTTGCGAGTATGTTTGAGTTTTTAGTGAAATTATAATTCAAAATGAAAATTGTCACTTCTTGTTACTATTGACGAATAAACTTGTCATTACTCAAAATGTTGTACTTTTTTCATGACAAGTATACTCCAAATCGAGTATAATTAGTTAATATTTGCGTTCCTTTGTTGAACAATAGACCCTAGTAGTTTCTTTGTTGATTTGATAGAAGATGTACATTTCATATCACAAAATTATTCAATTCCAAATTCTTCAAAAACCTAAGTTGTTATGCTTTTAAATGATAGTGCATATACGAACGACAGAGTGTCAACTTTTTGGCGAATTTGAATTTAAATCTCATTCATATCTAATTTTAAAATACCCAAAATTCATGTATGCGATATTCTCTATGCTATAAAGAGTTAAGTTGAGTTTGTTATTTTATGGCGCAAAAGCCGTCTTTTGCTAATCTGCGCCACATTCGCGAGTTTTAAATATTTGTAAAAATTTATAATGAAATCAAAATATAGGATGTTTTAAAAAATCCAAATGTTGCTTTGAGTTTAAAAAATTTGTATCAAATTATAATAAAATCAAAATATGGAAGGTTTACATTGCCCAAACGTCAAATAGCGTAAATTTGTGAGTCATGAAAAAGCATAACAATGATATAAAGCATGACACTGTGCTAAAAAAGTAGGGTAAATTTTTATGTATGATTATAAAAACCAGTATTTTTTTTAACTAAAAAGACTAACATGAGAAGTTTTGGAAACTAACTCGCGCAATTCAGGGTGATATTTCTGATACATATTATGAAGAATAAAACTCTTGTGCATGGAATTGTTAAATATAGGCATTAAATTTTATCCATCAGTTATTTTATATTTTATAGTTATCATGTTCACTTATACTATTAGGACAATCAGACAGACACTTTCATTCACTATTTTATAGAGGTCTACAAATGCTATGTAAAGATCATATATCAAAGTTCCCTCCTATAAATCAAAGCATTTTTGAGTCATCTTGTTCACAAACAGATATAATTTAAAAATAATTTTGGATTTTGGTAAGTTTGAAACGTACATTTTCGTCAAATTCTCGAGTTTAAATTTTTCGACGATTACGATACTTTCACGTATATGAGATTATCGTATCGTTTCTGGCCATTTTATTTTACATGAGTTCACGAGTAATCTGAGTTTATTTTATTGTTAAATGCAAAAATCCACTTCTTTCATCGTTCTTCTCACCACTATTTTGACGAATTAAACTCATCCTAACACATGCGCAAAAAGTCGGAGGGGGTTTAGAATCCTTTGGCAAACAAATTAAATTGAGTTTATTATCTTGTAAAAAATGCATTTTCATTTCTAAAAATATTTCTTGTTGGCTTTCATTTTATCTTAATTTATAACTTTTTACCTCCTATAGGGTTGATAAGTTTTATAAAGAGCAGCCAGTGAGCTTGTGTCTTCGATAGTTAAGTGGATAAAAGATCTTTAATTATCATGTCAGAGCATGATGTTATTTTGAGAATAAGCATCAACAAAAATCCGTAGGCGAAATATGGAAATTATATTATTTGCACGAGCATCTCAGGAAATCACCTTTTAACTGGTGTTTATCTGAAATGAAATAAATAATAAATGTGATATTTTTTAAAAACAATAAAGGCGAGACAAAGTTTTTTTGGATCGTTTGCAGTACTAAAGTGACTCATTCGATGAAACCATTAAAATGAATAAAAAGATAATTCAACTCGCACGAGCACGTGGTGCTTGGCCGTTCAAGAAATGATGTTCTGCCATGATACATTGAAATATGCATAGCAGATTTTATTTTAATCTTTTTTTGGGGGGGGGCTGTGATTCTGCTGTTGATAATTAGGAAGTAATTAGCATGAATGAATCGTTTGACGGTTTTTGATTTTGAAGGTCTATGTTTTCTTCTATTGCCTTATTGTCTGATGAATTTTTTGATTTTAATAATCTATTTCTTTTTGTATTACGCTGGGGTAGATTTTGAACCTGGTATTATAAATTTGAATCTAACAGTTTTCTAAAAGAAAGGGAAATCACTACTTGGTCTGCGTTTGATAACAGTACAAATTAAGCAAGAAACATAATTTAATAGTCAAATTAATTTTTAGAACCATTTTAAAGAGTTGTTTTTGTGTAAACTTATGTACCGAAAATCTAGTTAATCTCAATGTTCTTCCAATTAAAATAATTAAATGTTTACAAACATTTTTTCGTACGTCTTGTTTCGAAAACAAATACTTCATCAATCTATTTATTTGCAAAATTTGAATAAGTTTATTTCCATTTTGTAGCATTTAATGTTTATATCCTTTACTCAATTTTTAAAATTTAAATATATTTAAAAGGGGGGAAATGAGAAATAAAAGATTTTTATCGAGTAAGAAATTTATTCTGGTGGAAAAGACCGTCTGCAAAAAAAAAAAAAAAATGAAGGGGAAAAAAAGAAATTCAGGTTGTTGGATTAAATTGAATAAACCGATTACGCTAGCTTTTTTATGATTCAAAGCATGCTGGAATTCTTTTTTATTTTTTTTCTAAAAAGTTTAAAATGCCTTGTAAAAGGAAACATATTTCCGTCCCAGAGTGCTGAGTCAGGATCTTTATCCTTTCATATCCGCTTCTGTCCTTCGCTCGTGCGTTCACAGAAAGTAAAATTTCTGAAGAAGAAGGAAGAAAAATTATACTTTTTTGTCGACTTAAAAGAAATGCAGTGAAGAAAAGTAGAGAAAAAATGGCTCCATTTTTAAATTTCTCCTTTCATTTCGACTAAAACTGGAGAAGGAAATGTATCTTTTGTTTTTAGGCATAGTTGAATCTCATTATCCAGAATTTCGCCTTAATCGACAGCGGTTCTGAATTTATTAAAATTCATAGAGGAGACTAGCAAGTATTTTTCCCAAAAATTTCTCACATAGACTGTAATAAAAACATTATACTCTCTTTCCATCTAAAACTATAGATCGTGTGCCTTACTCGCACATGTTTTTATTTTCATACGTAAGCATAGAGTAGTTTGTTGTACACTAAAGAAAACTGTTATTTCTGTACTATTAACCTCACGGTATTGGAAAAGTAATTATAAAGATTGATGCTTGGCGTGAATTTAACATTTTTATTTTACCCAAGATACGAACTTTGGCTATTAATCACTGACCTGTCCAATAAAAAAGATATTGAGTATTTAAATACAGAAAATCGGATATGTATTTTGAATACATTCTTTCCGGCCATTAAAATAGAGATTTCACTCAAATTTATAACTGAAATCACTAAGTGGCATAACAAATATTTCGAATATTTAAGTCTTTCCGTTTTTGAATTGAGTTTGAGTTTTGAACAGGCCAATAAACTGTCAATCCTCGATGGTAATTTATTACATATCATTACGTTTTTAGCTTAGAGGGTTCGGATTGAATGGACTTTACTGGAGGACAGCACAAACAAATTTATTTACTGCTATTTACAGGATGACTTTATAAAGGAAAACTTCAGATAAAAGAACAATCCAGCAGTCAACAGTCACTTACAGCTTAAATACAAGCCTTAAGCAGAATAAACACAGACTGCAAAACAGCTATCGTATAGCACAGCAAACAGTAAGTCACAGCGAGCTCAATACTACAACTTTAACAGCAAACGTAAACACAGCTCACTAATAACAAGCGAGAAAAGTAATCCGTTAGTCCAGTGAGCCGCTTCCCTTCCGAGAGGAAATTCTTAACTGCCGTAACTACGGCAACCCATCCCTTATATAGCCGAGCGAGCGCATGCCCAAAAGCACGTGAAGCTTCATATACGATCCAGGGGCTGCCAGACTATTCCTTTCGCCAACCCAACCCGGCTGGTGTGAAGCTCCTCGTCAAACGTCACCAACTTCGTCGACCTTCCGAGGCGCTCGCCCGCTTGTAACAATATCAATAATTTAGATGTTATATTTGTATACATTATTTTATCTACGGAATTCACTTATATTAGGACAGACGTATTTTTTTCTAGATAGAATTTATTCAGATTTTTTTAATGCTAGCTTTTACCCGCGACTTCGTACGGAAGTTTTTATGTGAATGCATGAGAATTGGCGGTCTGATCACAAAGTAAAATGTCATCCAATTGTATCATTATGGTGCTGTTGAAAATAATTTTTGCCAAGAAATAAATAGTTTATTGCCAAATTTTGGCGAGATGGCCGAATGTAGCGCGAACGACACCAATAACATTTTTAATCGTAAGGTTTCGATAAACACTGCATCAAATTAACGGAAATTTAGCGAAAGAAATCAATTACAGAAAAATGGAATTCACTCAAAACCATTCTATCGAAAATAATGAAAGTATTCGAAAGAAATACGTACAGTTCAAAATAATCGAGGGGAATGAAGAAAGATAGAATTACAATAACATAAAATGTAAATCCAAACAAAGAGTTACCAAAAAAGCACCAAATGTTTGTATATCAAAGCTTAGCTCACACTATTAATCTAAAAAAATTCATTTACAGTGTATACCTGAAATAAAACAAAACAGCAAACCAATTATTCAAAATCGTTTTACAACATTAATTATTTAAAATTTCCTTTATTATGTTTTATTTTGGTAGTTTTACTTTATCAGGGTTTAAGTAAAAAATTGTGGATTTCTGAAAATTTCTTATGGGGATTTTTAAGCGAAAAATCGCCAAATAATGTAAAAATCCGCCAAATTTCTTCAGTTTTTCGGTTGCGCTCGGCTAACGGAAAGGTAACTTCATTTTAATTCAAAAGTACTTCAGAATCAATCTGAAATATCGATTAATTAACAATGTTTAATTTTAAATGCATCAAACGCTGAGAAAATAAACAGAAGCGTTTGAAATAACCGTTCGTAAAACATATCAATCCTTACTCATTTGGAAGTGGGTAAATGAAGATTTTTTGGCGTGAAAGGTAGTTTTTAATAAATAAAAATAATAAATACTTCCTTAACCGGAATAAATGGTAGCCTATGTTCTTTTGTAGACTATAATCTATCTCTGTGCTAAATTTCATCCAATTTCCTTCAGCCGTTCTGGCATGATTGACTAAAATCCCTATCCATCCATCCAAACTTTCACAATTTATAATAGTATAGATAAAAAAACATTTGTGTGTAACAGTAGTCATTAAAGATCGATATTTGGTGCAATTATAGCTTTAATATTGAATCTAAGGGTCATAATATAAATTCGAAGGACAAAGAACCAAATTTTATTCATCTATCCCAAAACTTTTTGGGATATCATGTCCACAAAAAGAGAGACATAAAGCTAGAAATATATTTTTCGAACCTAAGAAGATTTTAAATGTGTTATTAAAAATGCAAGTTCAGTTTTTTTGATGATAACAATACTGCTACTTTTTTAGCGTTTCGGGTTCGGATTGAATAGACTTTACTTGAGGACAGCACAAATAAATTTATTTACAGGTATTAGATGACTTGATAAAGTAAAACTTCAAATAAACACAATCCAACAGTCAACAGTCACTAACAACGTAAATACAAGCCTTACGCGCGATAAACACAGACTGAGAAACAGCTATCGTATAGCACAGCAACCAGTAAATCACAGCTAGCTCAATAACACAACGTTAACAGCAAACGTAAACACAGATTACTAATAACAAACGAGAAAAGTAATCCGCTGGTCTAGCGAGACGCTTCTCTTCGGAGAGAAAAACTCACTGCCGAAACTACGACAACCCGTCCCTTATATAGCCAAGCAAGCAAGCGCACTAAGCAACGCGGCGCACCACGAACTGTGGGGGCTATCAGTATATTCTCCTTGCCAAATCAACTCGGTTGGCGTGAAGCTCCTTGTGAAGCGTCGCCATTGTTTTCTCCGGTGCACGTTTGTGGTGGTGGCCCGCTTGTAACAATATAATTATCTTCTCAAAACATAACAGTAAAGATTTTATATTTTACAATGACTTTGTTGATTTATAATTTAATGAATTAGTTTACTTACACGGGAGATTACGAGAAGGAAGCGGGGACATTTTAACCTTTTCCCGTCCTTCAATGCATACCTGTGTCATATTTGGTAATTCTTCTTCAAATTATTTGTCGTGCAGCGAACCAATACACATACACGCGCGCATTCTGTTTCAATATTATTAGAATTAGATATTCATAGTTATTTTAAAGTTCAAGTTTATCGCATTATCATCAGCCAAACTCTTCAGAGTTTGCTAAAACTCTCTTCGTAACTTTATAATTCCATTAACTAGTTTGTTTGTTATCACCGAACTGCAAATTTGAAATGAATTATTCCCATAAATCCCTCTGGGACTTCAGTTTGGACGCGAAGTGACAACTGAATTGAGTTTTATGTGCCCACCTAGTCAACAGTGTGAAGGCAGTTAAATGGATAGGCAAAACGAATTGAATTTGAAAATGTGTTTAAGTTACAATAATGCTACATTAGCAATCATTAGAATTTTAGAATACAGCTTAGTACCTAAATATACTTAAAACTTTCTAGCTATGAACTACGATTAAAAAGGATATGAAGTCTAATAAAATTATAATGTGTAAACGTTTTAGATAGATTAATCGTATATGAAATTTGGTTTGTATACACCAAAAATGAACTTTCCAGGGCATATGATAGCAAATATTAAATTAACTTTATTTAGTCCTGTTTTACATTGACTTTCAATTCAGGTGAAATGATTGACAAGATCTCTCTTTGTTTTTTGGAGGAAATAATCATGTTTATAATCTCTGAACCGTTGTATGTTTTTCTCTCTCTCTCTCTCTCTGCATGTATATGTGCCTCTTTTTTTCTCTCTCTCTTTATATGTATATGTATGTCTCTCTCTCTCTGTGTGTGTCTTTATTTCTCTCTTTATGTTTGTGCGTGTCTTTCTCTCTCTTTGCCTGTTTATGTGTTCTTTTTCTCTCTCTCTCCGTACTCCTTTATATTCATGTTTTTGTGTTTCCCTTTTCCTGTTGTGCTTGTGTGTGCATATCTCTCGCTCTCTTTGTTTGTATGTGTGTGTATGTCTCTCTCTGTATATATACAGCTCTCTCTCTGTATATATATAGATAGATAGATAGATATATGTGTGCATGGCTCTCTTCCTCAGTCTCTCTCTCTCTCTCTCTCTCTCTCTCTCTCTCTCTGTGTGTGTGTGTGTGTGTGTGTGTGTGTGTGTGTGTGTGTGTGTGTGT
>JAOUZG010026507.1:2576056-2605958 GCA_026289955.1 Argiope argentata | reverse complement strand
GCATTCAAATCATTTATTCATGCAGTCAAATCATTGTATTTATAACATTCGCTTAAGACAATCAGTAAGCAAATGATTTCTTTAAAAAAGGAATTTCTTTAAAAAAATAAAATTTAATCATCAACTTCGTTAATTTAATATCTGAATTCAGTATCTAACAACAAAAGGTTTAAAAGTTTTTTTTAAAAGTTCATTTTCTGCAACTTACGAATTATTCTTAGGGTGGAGGAGGGGTATGATATCATCAACCAAGAAAAAATTTATCATTCGTGGTTTGATCTTAGGATGAGATAAATTTAAATACAGTCAACAGTTCAAACGATATACGCCCAAATAAATAAAGTAACATATCAAAATTAGTACAAATTTCTACGCGAAAAGTTTTATTTGCAGTATATTTAACATTCATTGGTTTGTTAATTTTGATATGCACGAATTTTCAATTTAACCAGAATTTCAAATTCTTTGATTATTACTGCTTTCAAATGTATAAAGATAAAATATTGTTTATTTCTTTATTTAATGAGAAACAGCTTTTTTTTAATTTTTTTCACTTGATGGCATTATAAATTTTATTAAGTTAATTATTAGCTAAACAATGAATAATATTTCGTTTCAATGCTTGTGATGCTCTCTCATTTGAATTTTTGAAAAATTGAATTCATGATCTCATAATACTAATAAAATAATTTAAGGCTAAAAATATTTAAACAATTATATATATGAAAAATATCCTTTTTAAAATGTTTGTGAAACTGTCTTTTAAAATTTTGTCTTCCATCTTAATTTCTTAGAAGTTATAATTTAATCCACTATTAAATGGTAGCTGATAATAATCTTTTTAAGACCCTCTGAAGATAGAAAAGTAATCTAACAATATTGCCGGTTCTTAATAATAATTAATTTTAAGAATACAACTCCTTCATTAATAGAATTGTTTTAATACTTTACTAATGTTTTTTTCATTTAAGCTATTTCACCCAAACTAATTCATTTTTGTGGTTTTAACCTTTAAAATTTTGCTATTTAATTTCAGTACTTTTCGAATGATAATTTTAAATTATTTCGGAGAATTTTCTGAATACTAATTAATTTAAAAAAAACCTTTTTTAAGTATCTGGAAATATTAGTTTTGATAATTTATTTTTGACTTATGCTCGTAAAACTAATTCAGTGTTTTTTAGTTAAAAGATTTAAATGTACCATTTCGATAAATATTCGAATCTGTGCCATTAGAATGCTTTGATTCCTTCAAATCACGACTTTCTTTTTCTGGAGAACTTCTTAACGATATGTTTTTTTAAAAATGAGAGCAAATCTTTTTAATGTCGAAATATATTTTATGTTTATTTGAGTTTCAGAATGCATCGAATATCACATAAACTTAAACAAGTAGCTCATTAAATGAAGTCTAATATCGATTTTTCTTTTTTGTAGACTAAGAGTTATAAAATTAACTTTTTCAAAAGAGTAATTTGGTTTTTCTGATTACTTTATTGTTTTGTCCTAAATAATATCTTTTATTTATTCCATGCCAAGATAAATATCTTTTGCTTTCATATGTATTTAAGGTAATTATAGAAATAACAAAAAATATCTATTTTGTATACTTTTATCTTCCTCTGTTTAAGGAAATAAAATGTTGCTTCATTTTAAAATGTAAACTCACTTTTCTTTAAAAACTTTTTATATTTAATATTGTTATTACATTTGTGATGATGTTTCTGTCTGTTTTCTTTTCCTTTTATTGAAAATCCATTCAAACAAATTTATAATTTTCAAATTTTTTGCTTGATAATATTTTTAGAACAAAGCTTTATTTTTATTCGCCTTAACTTATATTAAAGTACTTTTATTTTACCTACATAGATGCATAGGATTGTCATAGAATAGCTTATTTGGATTATATGAAATTCTAATTAATCAAAAAATGAAATAAAATTTCATTTTTCGAGGCCGAAGATATCGGTATGATAAATTCCAGAAACATCTTTGTTGTATAAATTGCCGATAAGTGTAATTTCAGTGCTGTATGGAAGGAAAAACAGCCGATAACTGCAAAGAACGTGTTTGAATAACAATAAAATGCACATAGTGGAAATGTATTAATGTATGAGTATATTTTTATGCATGAAACTCGTAGAAAATAATTTTATTTAGTCAACATCTATGTCACATGAACGTCTGTACCATTTTGAATATGATATTCTTCCCTATGAACTAATATTTTATATACGATTTATTGTATCTTTTTTAAGGGATTTATCTTCTATGACTTTTACAGTCTACATCTGAAAGTTGGTTTCATTCCATCCATTAATTTTATTTGCAGATAAAAGAGGAGCCTTTATCTTGCCTATTCTGTATTATGGTATATTTTCAACCGATAAAAAATAATAGCATTTTATTTCATTCATAATTTATTTTATTGAAAAATTAGAAATACCTATATTCTATGAATGTATAAAAACAGTTTTAAATAATACACTTTTAATACCATTAAGAACAGTATATTTCTTAATTTTAATTATTTTATGATGCTTCATCTTTAACATGTTATTTATTGTTATAAAGAAATCCTAGACAGCTTTATAATTTATTTCCTGGTGTAGTCTTTATAATTTATTTCCTGGTGTAGAAAATAAAAAAGTTAATAAAGAATAAAAATAAAAAAAAGGAATAACTAACCATCAAATTCTGTAAATAAATCCTTGACTATCAAAACTTTTTAAATATACAAAAAATTTAGATAATTATTAATTGATTATAATTTTGTTTTAATCTTCTATCATTTCAAACTCGAAATAATTCAAATTAAATAACAGTGTATTAAAATTAAATAAACTGTGCATTTTTACAATGAATTATTTTTTACAATATTATCCGGATGAATAATATAGAAACGTGCTCCTAAATAACTTTAAATACATGTTACATGATTAAATGATAACACATATTTAAGTTTCGAGGTCAAGTTAATTCCATAATTAATTTTGGCATAAAATTATAACATGGAAATTCTGAAGCTCATGATTGTATACAATAAATGTATAAATGTAGGAAGGAGGTGATTATGTAGAGAAATGTAGGAAACTTCAAATATGTAACATAATTGTTTTTCTAATAAATGTCATGTTTTTTTTTTCTTTTTGTATAACTAAACGTTATTTATTTTCTGAGTAAACCTTGCATATGTATATATACTACAATTATAAATGCAAAAGTTTTGATGGAGGAATAAATGGATGATGCGAATCAATCACACTAGAACAGTTGAACGAAAATTGAATGAAATTTAGCACAGAGATAGATTAAAATCTAGAATAGAACATAAGCTAAATATTTATTCCGGTTAATTTAGTGGCTCATTTTTTATTAATTAAAATATAACTTTCTAGCTAAAATCGTCATTTTCTCCACCGTCAAATGAGAAAGACTTCAGTTTGTTTTTTCCAACTCTAATGAGGTCAGACTTAACTTGTTTTCTGCGGATTATTTCAAACGGTTTTGGTTATTTCTTAGTGTTTGATGCTTCTAAAATTAAACTTTGTTAATTAATCGCTTTTTTGTATTCATTCTGAAGTAGTTTTGAATTAAAATAAAACAGGATAAAGTAAATTTTTAAAATTTAATCTGCATTGCGTTACCCTAACTGGCGTAGAAAATTCACACCTTTGTGTTGTCTCAATAGGCGTTGAAAACGCTCGCATGTACAGTGTGCTGTAATTGTTGACAATTGTATTTTCATTTTATTGTGTGTTTCTCCAAGTAAGCAGGAAAAGAGAGAGAAATATGGAATTTAGAAAGAATATTCTGTTCGTTTCTTGCGTCGTTTACTTGAAGAACAATAAAGCTCTATTATATTATAGTGAAGGATAATATGAATGTATATTTTTTTTTAAATCCTCACAGCTAGCTGGATAGCAAAGGGAGATTCCTCTACACCTAGGACAATGTCTGGTAATATATAAAGTTGATGTTAGAAAGAATCAAAATAAGCGGCTGAAAATTACTTTAGATTCTCTAACTTCTGATATAACAAATACAAAAGTTGGTTTACATTATGGGGCTTAATTTGGAAGATTTTTTTTCTATTTTCAATATTAAGAAGGTTATAGTGAAATGAACATTTTAACCCTTCTTGCCGTCTCCACCCCTTTGAACTAAACGGCAATTTAGGATTCCGTCCGATACTTTTAAATTTCTAACAACATATTTCAAGCTAGTTAAAAATCCAAGAAAAATTACTCTAGTTAGTCTCTTCACAAACTAACTTGGGCAGTATATTAAATAAAGGAAATTTTCCCGAAGTATTGTCATCGGAACCATTGCAATTGGTAGCTGTCCTATAAAAGTCAACCTAATAGATAGTCCTGATAATTGTCCTTTTAATGCTATTAGATTACCATTTGATTAATCCGAAAATTCATGAAAGCAATAAACAAAGTATGTGCTAGATTTTTAAAATAATACAACTTTGCTTATAAGTATTTTGATATTTAGGAAAAATTTATCAAGAGAATCTTTAATATTGTTACAAGCGGGCGAGCACCGCGGAAGCACGCCGAAGTTCGCGACGTTTGACGAGGAGCTTCGCGCTAGATGGGTTAGTTTGGCGAAAGGAATAGTCTGGTAGCCGCTGGATCGTACGTGAAGCTCCGCGCTGCTTCGCGTGCGTTTGGACGCTCGCTCGCTTGCGTATATAAAGGGAGGGTAACCGTAGTTCCGGCAGTTAATTAGTGAGTTTCCTCTCGGAAGAGAAACGTCTCGCTGGACTAGCGGATTACTTTTCTCGCTTGTTATTAGTGATCTGTGTTTGCGTTTGCTGTTAACGTTGAATTATTGATCTCGCTGTGACTTACTGTCTACTGTGCTATACGATAGCTGTTTTGGATTGTGTTTTTATCGTGCGTATGGTTCGCATTTACACTGTAAGTGACTGTTGACTGCTGGATTGTGTTTATCTGAAATTTTACTTTATCACGTCATCTTGTAAATAGCTGTGAATAAATTTGTTTGGGATGTCCTCAAATAAAGTCCATTCAATACGAACCCGCTACGCTGAAGATGTAACAATATAAAATAATGCATAATTGATATTATTGACCTGTAATATAACCTTTATTGTCCACAATAGGTTTGTCTCCAAATGCGGTTAGTTTCGTAATATATAAACTTGTGACGCTTTCTTAATTTATTTATTTTTTTACTGATTCCATTTCCTTTCTGAAATAACGTCTCGGTCGATTTAGTCAAATGAAAGAACTAATGCAAGATGACATTTGCTCCCGATGAGAGACGTTGCTCGTTAGATGTTGATGAAAAATGTGCGACATCAAATCACACAGAAGTAATTTCCAGTTCGGTGACCAATTCTTTATTTCATCGGGACCTCTCGTAGCCGTAAGGCAGAACAGATTCCTTTCTTCGATATATTTTTGATAAAGAGACCTTTCACGGCTCGTTTCTCCCCTCGACTGTTCCCATTTCTCTTTATTTTCATTTTCTTGCTGCTTTTATTCCGGCAAATTGTACAGAAACCAAGCGATTTTTTGGATTGAAAATGTGGATTTTCATCTAGTAATTGATCGGAGAGGGCTTATGTACTTTTTACCATTTACTTTACATGTCAGGATTCTTTACCATTTCTACCGATTTTAAGGGATTTGAGGGTTTTAGTTCGTATTGTAAATGCTGTTTGATTGTCAGTTATCAATGAAACATTAATTTATTTTTTAATTTCCTATTTCTTTTCTCTGTTATTATTCAAAAATAGCCCATTTGTAGAATGAAAATTATAAAATAAAATTGCTAATGGCTTTATTTTTCTTATTGGTAATTAGTCTCCAAAATCAAAAATTGCATTGTATATTATTTTTATCATTAGGATTTTTGGCTAACGTTAATAACGGTATTGAAAGTTTTTTTAGTTATAACCGTAAAATTTTGCACTTTAAAAGCTTTATATTTTTGAGGATAATGGAAATTTCAGGGAATATGTGTTAAAAGAAGGCAAATGGAATGAGAATATGTCCCAGAATATTTTGATTCATTTCATTATACTTGATCAAATTTTTATATTTTCAAGTTTGCTAAACTTGATTTTTGATTTCTTCATGACAATATTTTAATTCAATTCGACCTAATTGTTAGGTTGAAGTGTTATGATATTTATATGCTGTCGTTAAATAGAGAACGTTAATATTCTTAAATAAATGCCTATACATACCAAATAGATCCGTAAAAGTTTGGATATTTGGCTACGTACTTGCAGATTCGAAAAATCGCCATGTTCATAAGCAAGCACAAATATGTTCTAGCGAGAGGCAAAATGAAAAACAGAGAAGATGCAAGCTAGAAGACAAACATCATATTTTAAGTGTTTGCCTTAAATAAGATTATATAACGTTATAAATTTTGTAAAAAAAATTTACTGTATTATTTTCTTTTCTCAATTAGAATGTACTGTTTGCTTTAAGTTAAACAGTTTATTTACAGAAGCTTTCTCCTATTTTGATGCATACCGTAATGGACTTTATCATGAGTATGATTTTAAAAATTGAAATACATAACAAAATCATTTTGATTCAAAATTCATCATTATGGTACATACAAATGTCGATATTTCCTGGTGTAAGTCAGAAATAATGATATTTATGAAGTATTTCAAATGTACACCAAGTAACTATAAGAAAGTTGAAATTCATCAAGAAATATCGACATATGGCAGATATGTTTTAACTATTATATATATACACAGAAACGTGTATATATATAATAGCTGTCTTTGGCGACCATCTGATTCGTTGAAGTCTATTTTTCCATGCTGAATATTTAATGTTATTCCCGAATGGGAATAACATTAAATATCTTATGAATAAACTGAAATTTACAGGGTCCTCAAAATATTTTAAATTTTCATCTTTGAATGCATTAAAACAGTATTGTTTCAGTAACTTTGCATCTAAAATAACTCTAATTATGTTTATTATGTAAATGAACTAACTCTCTTAAAAAATAGATCCCCAACATATTATATTTTCATGAAGAAGAAGAGGGGAAGGGAGCATATGAGTTGTATGTACTCCTAACTTAAGACACAATAGGGCATGGAAGCTATTACCTGTTGTGCCATATATATCCGAGAATAACTTAACATGAAAAATATAAATCTTGTTATTACTTAAATAGAAACATGACGATTGTAATGAAAATTTCGTTGTAAATAAACATGGAGTCCCTCCACACTACGTCTTAGTGTGCGTTGTATATGATTATCAAAAATTATTATACGTTTTATCTACAGCTGCATGCAATATAACACATACCGCTACTAGACTGCCGAGGAAGTAAGATCATCCTTACTTATACAGCTAGTTCTCATCCTCTTGCGGCAATCAAAGGCCAAGGACCGAACCGGCGACGCTAGGGCTTATAGCCGCGTAACATAACTATTAAACAAAAATGACACTCCTGTCCGATTGATGGCTTTCGAAGCTAGCGCCACAATACTTCCCTAACAGTGAATTGGTGAACGAAGGCCAATACATTTATCGCACCAAGCGTTATGGCGAACGTGTGTGTTAGTTGATGCGTCCAGTGAGTTTGACGACTTGGTTGGTTGCTGCGCCAATGTGTGTGAGTTGCCACGTCAAGTGTGTCTGATGACTTTTTCTGCAGGTAGATGGCACCACGACAGCTGCATGAAGTCAAGGTCATCAATGTGGCAATTAAAGGTCAAGGGCTGAACCCGTGACGCCAGGGCTTGTATTCGCCTAACATAACCATTAGACAAAAGTGATACTCCTGTCTAGCGTATGTTATCTGGCTTATGAAGCTAGCGCCACACCCTAACTCAGATGTTTCCGTTGATATATCTATTGTAGAATAAATATGCAGTGTTATTACTGTATAATGGAATTAAGACTATAAAGTGTATAGTCAGTAGAATGGAAATGGAGACTAGGTATAGAGAATTCATTCTATAGGGCAAAAAAAAATAATTGAATTGGCATTCCCAATCGAATATATAGACGGAAAGTATACAACGAGTATTCGTTGCGTGTTTATTGTGATCATCTGCCCATAAGGCAAATCACTGCACTATTAAACATGAATGATGAGACTTGCATTTTGTCTAAAAATGTCAGTTCAACGTACGTTCCTTCCGACAAAAAATGGATTACCTATTCACTAAGGCTGTTTGAAGTAATCCATGGCAAGTCATTACTTCTTAAACAGTTTTGTTTTAATCTCTTCAATAACGCTCGCTGGATGTGTACGTTTGGGGCTTCTTTTAGATTAAAATTTTCCAAAGCTATAAATCTGATTAAAGTATGTCGAAGAAATTATTATTTACTACAGAGTGCCCCAACAATATCAATAATTCGCCCAACATCAACACTTACGATATTTTATTCTATTTTACCATCCCTGCTTTGAAAATTTCACTGTGCTAACCTCTTACATGTAAAGTATTTGAAAGTTATTTGAAAAAAAATAACCTTATTACCTGTTGAATAAAAGATCAAACATCTACACTATAATATGTTTCAGTTTTTATTACCATTGTTATAGGTCACTCCGAAGTTTTTTTGCATGTTCTCTTATAAAGCATTTCCCCTTCTTCTCATATAAAATATATTGGATCTTGGTAAAGGTGTTGAATTTTGTATTATGTATCAAATTTCATTTATCTATGTCAGTGAATATATGTCAGTTTCCTAGTTTACATGTATACAAAAAGAAACAGACAGACAATCAATATCCTGTTATATATTTTTTGTTTTGTATCTATACTTTAAAGGCTAGATTTGCATACTAAATTTTATAAATCTACACCTTCAAGTTTCATTGTTATTGTATTTGATGCGCCAGGCAGTTGGAATTAGAGAATATATTTCTTTGAATTTTGAAGAAAATTTATAAATTTGCTCTCAAGATCACATACTAAGTTTCAACCCCCCCCAGGGGGACACCTCAAATTGAGGATGAGATGTTTTCGGAATGATGGTTGGATCTCGCCCCCCCCACGGAGAATAGAGTAATAGTGGAGGGTTAGACTCCTTCCATCGATGATGGGACGTACTTCTTACTGGAAGGAGTGTACCAAGGCCGGTGAGAGTCATTAGGGCCATTAGGATAGCTACATTTCCGCCAGAGTTGCTGTTATGGTGGTCCGGTCGTTCAATTTTATGGTTTAAATCCGTCTGCCTTCGTGGTGATATGACTAACCAAGTTTCATTTATCTAACTGAAAATATTTTGAAGTTATGATACATAATTCTAGAAACTGTGTTTCATTTTCTTCTGAGTTATCTCGAATGTAATATTCATTATATGACAATCACCAGAGCTGAGTTTTTCCTTGCGTGCTTTTTATTTGAGAAAATATAAATGGGGGAAAGAAATAAATTCCACAGTTTTAAAAACTAAAGTGGCATTCAAAAAGTATATATAAAATTTTCTTTCAACATTTTTTTTTTCTTTTTTCATTTTTATTTCATGCAGTATTCTTTCCACTGACTTGAATCTCAAACGTAACTTTATCTGATGCACCATCTTATTGAAGCTGTGTCTTTTCTTTACAAAGCACTTTCATATCTTGTTTATTTCAGTTGCCACCGAGGCACTCGTAGCAAATTGTTTTCTCTCATAAAATTCAGTTTCCCGAGCAAAAGGCGAGGTTTCAACTCCATTACGTTAAAAGTGCCTTCAGAAGAATGGAACGCATTTTACCAGATGTTTCTGCCCTATCATACAAATGAACTTCAAAATGCGATTCGGGAAATAAAAAAATAAAATTCTCGTTGACTTTTTACAGAAGACATTTCTCCGAATAAATGGTTGAGATATCTCATTCGTTTTTTTTTTATTTATTTGATTTTTCACATAAATGTCGTACGATTTCACAAAAAAGGTTACTATTCATAAATTACGTTTTATACGAAAGCTGAAATAAATAATTTAGTCCGTTTTCTTGCGTTGAAAATAGATTTGAGAATGAAACAGAAAAATATAAGATATTTACTTGACAACAGCTTTAAAATGTTGTGCAAAAACAGAGTAAGCCAAACGATCAAGATTTAGAGGCGAACCAAGAGTAATTGGCGCCTGGTGCATATTTTGACTTTTATGCTCTTTTACAATGGTGATTGGTGCAACAAAAATTGTAAATATCGCTCATAGTATTTGGTTTTAAAAAGTGCTATAAATGTTTTAGAAATTTGTCGCCATGACTTTTTTTATGACTTGAATAAGGCTTCTATACTCACTTTGACTGTTGTGTCTCAGGATCCCCAGATTGACTAGAACTATCCTGTAATTTGAATTCTTATCTCAATTTGAAATGATAGAATTTAATTACATGTATTCATTTTGTGTTATGAAAATATTAGTTAAAATACAGAAAGTTGATAAATGAATATATAATTAACTGTGCTCGCCAGATAAGAATGCTTTCCCATTCCTTGTTGGAGTTTATTATATACTTCTATTGTTGGATTATATATACAGATGAATGAAATACATTATCTGCAATTGAAGATTAACTTTCAGGTTAGTAATTATGACACAGAATTCCCCTCAGGTCTCCTACAAAAACGCACACACTCTCTGCATTGAGACTCCCCTATCTACACCACTGCCGCCGTTCTTCCACTCTTCACTTTTTATCCTTTTGGGGAGGCCGGAACAAATCCGTGGTGGTTAGTGACATGACAGAATATAGTGTAACAAGCGGGCGAACGCCGTGAAAACGTGCCAAATGAGAAGGCGTTGGTGACGGCTGTGAAAAAGCTTGGCGCCAGCCGAGTTGATTTGGCTAAAAGAATAGCCTGGTAGCCGCTGGATATTTCATGAAGCTCCGCCCCTTACCTCGCGCTCGCTTACTCTGCTATATAAGGGATGTAGTTTCAGCAATTAGAGTTTTAGTCTCAGAAGACAAGCGTCTCGCTGGACTAACGGATTACTTTTCTCACTTGTTATTAGTGAAATGAGTTTGCGTTTGCTGTTTACGTTGTATTATTGAGCTCGCTGAGATTTACTGTTGCTGTGCTATACGATAGCTGTTGTGCTGTCTTTTTTATTGTTAAGGCTTGCATTTACGCTGTAAGTGACTGTTGACTGCTGGGTTGTGTTAA
This sequence comes from Argiope argentata, assembly GCA_026289955.1. Lineage (NCBI taxonomy): Eukaryota > Metazoa > Arthropoda > Arachnida > Araneae > Araneidae > Argiope > Argiope argentata. The sequence continues at coordinate 2,594,818 of JAOUZG010026507.1, read as the reverse complement.
TCTGAAATTTTTACTTTCTCAAGTCATCCTGTAAATAGTTGTAAATAAATTTGTTTGGGCTGTTCTCAAATAAAGTCAATTCAATCCGAACTCGCTACGCTACAAACGTAACAATATATATCCTTTTCTTAGCCACTTAAAAAATACAACCTTGCTGTTTACAGGAAATAAAAACACTGCTTAAAAGATAAAGGCGCCTCAATTATACTGTGCCAAATTTTCGCCAAATTTGCTGCCAAAACAGGGTGATCGTTGACCTGATATTCATTCTGAAGTCTTTATAATGCCTGTAAAATTCTCTTCTTTACTAAGAAACTAAATTTTGCGGGAAAGCAATGTTACAGATTCGGAGAAACGAAAAGTTAATCTCGTATTTGAAACTCGCAGCGTTCAGCCAAATGGCCGTTTCTTGCTCCAATTATGTCCATTCAATAAATTTTAGAAGTCTTCAAAGATCTGCAAAAGAAATTTGGAAAAAAGTGTGGGATGAATTTACAGCATGGTTCAATTTTCTGGAACATATTTCATATTTCTCAACATGGTGCATATTTCTGGAGTTGTCCACCATCACTACTTATAACCATGTTGAATTTGAACTTTCAGCTATTATTTTTGTTTTCCGATGAACAGTTAGGATTTATTATCATGTGAGAACATCATTATGTTGTTTTGGTTTGAGATTTATTGAATTGAACTTAAAATTACTTAATTTTTTTAAATCAATAATTTGTAGTTATATTGGTTAATTTTGATATTTTGTTCTCAAACTTCAAGATTAATCCCAATTTTCGTTTCTAAAGGGTTAGAATGTACAATAATAAAAATTGAACTCTTAAGAACAAATTTGGATCGCTTAGGGCAATTTTCTTTAATGTTATTTATTGCTAATATTATATTATATTAACCCCCCTAACTCATGAATAAATTAATATGATACTTTAAAATTTCGTGCGTCATCTCCTATAGTGTTACTCTTAATGCCTGTAAAATTTCAAATTGCTGAAAACATGATGTTGTTTTATTTTGTGGTTTTTGAAGCCTCAAAATGTGATGGCAACAAATCGGCGATTTATCCCCTTTGAAGCCTCAATTTTTAGCTTCCATGGTTATTAGAAAATAATGCAGAAGGTTGTTATATTTGGGGATTTATCGCCAACTTAAGTCACAACCTTTATTTCCAAATTATTCATCCTCTGAATTCTTACGAATGGTCTTAATTCGTTTAAGTCATTAGCCAATTTAAACCAATCACGACGATTACGCATACGTCGATATTTAGAAAACCAATGTGTGTGTGTTTTTTTTCTTCTCAAAACTAACCGAGATCCAAAACTTTATTTGCGTGCTAGAAAAAGTGGAAACGAGGTTTTAAAAAATTATCATTATATATATAGAAAGATAGAGTGTGAAGACCTCGAGATCGTTTCAAACCAGTTTAAATCGATTAATGGCTTAAATTAATTACTACAATTAATGACATTAAATAATAATCTCTCATGTTAATTTGAAATTTGTGATCTTGGATTTTATTTTTTTATGATTTATTTGATTAAATGAAGTATACGGTAACGAAACCAATGTCCATTACAAGATAGATTATCCAGAACATTTACATTTTCGATACCACTACTGTAAAATGGGGCTCAACTCTTTTTTTCCAACAATAAATCAAATATTCTAAAAACTGTTAATCTTAGCATACATATATTCTAGCTGCGATTATTCTAGTCTAAATACATCTCTATAAACTAAAAACAGTTTTATAATCTCAAATATTTAAATCTATATATAGCTAACATTATAAATCCAATTATAAATAAAAATGTCTACCTAACTACCTGATACATCATGACAAAAAATTCCCAAAGTGTCTGTACTTTATTTTGAAAAAATAAACAAATCGACTCAAACCAGACTGCAGCCAAACCATTTATTTCCTTTAGTAAATAAATCGTGTCTTAACACCTTAAGCCCGTTTGATGGGGGCTTCGCTCTTCGATATCGGAGTGCCATCTATATTCCCTTATCACCCAAAACTTTTGCACAAATTCTCTAACAAAGGTGGTAGCCTATTTCCTTGGCGTGAAATTGTGAAACGTGAATAAGGCTACCAATATTTTGCATTACATTGGTGAGCTACAATAAATAAATACTGATTTTTGGCGCACATAAAGCATTTTTACTGAATCTATCTTGTGACCTCCAACAATTAATCCCATGCATTCGGATAATACACAAGTATCAGATTAGATTTATACTCTGGACATATAATTTTGGATCTATTGAAAGCAAAATTTGACATAAAACTACGATTGCAATCACAAAATTACACACAAATTTTATTTATATAAATCATAAGATTTTTAAAGAATTGTGTTTACAGTATGACAGTATGAAAAATACAGTATGATGGATAATCAAACCATTGATTTAATTCAAAATTTGGTACAAATCTACATTTTGGATGATAAATTGTGTGCCAAATTTTATTTATCTAGATCTTTACATTTTGGTATTATTGAATTCACGCGCGCATTGACAGACGGATTTTCTCTGAATGAATTTCTTTCAAAATTTGATAGAAATCTACAAATGCGATGTAAAATTTATGTACTAAATTTCATCTATCTAGCTTAAAGATTTTTTTTTGTTGTTGTTGTTACTTATAGCACTTGCCATGGACAAGCCCCGCTGATACATCAGCAGAATTTAAGCCGGAAATATACGTCTCTTGTTTTACAAGTAGCGCCATCTAGGGCCAAGAGTACGACTTAGCTACACACACGTCACAACCCTTTTTAGGGGGCGGAATACATTCACGCAAATCATTCATTCATCTCAATCGTAATTTAGACCTGGAACAGGGAACGATCACCCCTGGCCCAGTACCCCCAGTGATATTACTCTCGATATGGAGGACTTTGCGACCACGAACAGATTTAACGAGCGCCAGTCGCCATTACACTCGGGGATTGTTTTGGTCGGTGAGCTTCGAACCCGTAACCTAAGGAGTACGAGTCCAACGCTCTACCAACCAGGCCATCCCGGCCCAAAGATTTTTTTAAATTAATCTGTTCCCAGAAAAACAGGCATAATTAAAATTTGGACGATCTAAAACTTGTAGATTCCTCTATCTCGTTTTCGAATTTCATAACTTGCGCGCGCAATCAATTGGTTCAGCATGAATAGTAGTTAAATAATTAATTTAAATGTTTTATGCTAATTTGATGCTCAAGTATTATACAACATGATAATTTAAAAAGCAAGTCTCGCAACTTGACATCTGTACTGTTTATTGTATACTCGAAACTTCCTAATGGAGTCGCCTCCCATCACTTCATAGCGCCATTTAAAACTAAAGTCGGACTATCCTATTTCTATTTACGTTTTGTCTTTTACAATTTTTTTTTCACTTTCTGTTTCTTGGAAAAAAACTGGGAAGATAATAAATATAATCTTTACTTCATTGCAACAACTAAATGTATTGTTTAAGATTCTGCAATAAGTTTTATAAAGCTGCCAAGATTCAAGGATAGAATATAATTACTATCATTAATAGAATGACAATTTTTTAAATGTTAAAGCATCGTAAAAGTCAGTGTTGTGCTTATTGCAGTAAAATGCTTGACTTTTAAAATCTAATAAAATTTCTTTACCTGGTTTCTATTAAAAATTGGAGAAATAAAATATATCGATTTTCCAAAAAAAGGGAAGAAAATCAATCACTTAAATGTTAGATGAAATAATGAAAATGATTTTGACTTCCTTTCAATAAAAAATTATCCTTGAAATATATTATTTATATTTAGAAAAAATATTTTAAAAAATTATCAATTATATTAATGGCATTAAAGTAATTTTTTTCTAATTTTGAACCAATTTAAAAATTTATTTATGTCCAATAATATTTTCAAACATCGTGAAAAAATGCATAAAATTCCATTTAACTTTCAATTAACAATAAAAAAAATTTTTAAAAAAACAAATCGAGCTTATTTTCCTCTTCTAAATATATATCTTTCACATTAGGATTTTTAAATCAAAGATACTTCCTGAAAAGTACCAATACACTTATTTAATTCTAATAAGATAAATTATTCGCAAGAAACTAAATGCCAATCTTTGTTTAGTTATTTAACATTTGGTATTAAATTTAATAATTTTAAACGATTGAACTACTGTTTTTATATTATGTTTATATATACAAACCTTTTGAAATATATTTTTAAACAGCATTGCAAACTTTTAAACCTACAATAACAGCTTTGAGACTTCAAAAAAAATCTTGCATAAATCATTATTCATATTGTCAGTCTACATACTTCTTTAAACATTTAAAATTGGATAAGAATGTTCTCCACCAAGCTGGCTTAGTGCCTCTTCCAGAAATAATAATAACGCTTGATAAAACAAGTAACTTCTTAGAGAAAAACTGTTTCCTTTGATCTTTAAATCATGGACCGATTGTTCTCAAAATATCCATTCAAGAAACAAACTCAGTTCGTGTTTTTCAAAGTCAAAGAATTCAGTAAATATATTTTTTTTACGCTGATCTGACTCAAAACGATGATAAATCGTGTTTTAAAAACAATGTTGATTCTGTTGGAAGCATTTTTGACCTTCAGTCTTTTCAATAAATTATAAAAGTTTTATTTCCTTTAATTCTGTAGATTGAAATATATCTGTTTGAAATATAAATTTATGAGAGGTTGTCTTGTCATTATTATTTTCGACCATTGAGACAGACGATTATTCTTTGTTCTGAGCAATTTAAAATTCTTCGAAGAGATAAAATAATTGCAGACGATTTTTTTTTCTTTCGTATCATTATGAAGCAAGCATCGGAGCAATTAAACTCTTTCATGTTATTGTTTTTTTTTCCCGAGAAATAATCCTGAGAGTTTGGATTTGAAAGAGTGGAGTACGTCAAAAGAATGATAAAGATTATTTTGCTTGAAGCATTTCGATTAATTTTATTTCATATTTTCGCATTAAGCTCTGTTTGAGGTATTATTTTTAATCTTGTGAATTTTTATTAATTCCAGCAAAAACTCATTTCTATTCAAATAATATTTTATCTCGAGTATTTTATTTTAGTGAACTCAAACAATCATAATAGAATTTAAAGGTGTGAAATTAATTTTGGATTTTTCAGTTCTGTAATTTGCTGTAAATTTCTAATCAAAAGCAAAAAATTTCCTTGTCTTCAAGATATGTAATTTTAGTTTTAAACATGTATTATTTTTAATTTAGTTAAATAAAATCCAAATTTTTAAGATGTAGCATCGAGCAATAGTAATATTATTGTTTTACTTAATACGTCTATTTTTTTTTTTTAATTCCTATTATAAGGTAACTAACTCCCTATATATACCTTATTTAAATTTTCAAACGTTAATAAAATACTTTTTACCCATCCACTCAAATTCAAATGCGTTTTTTTAAACTTTTAGTGGATAGCACTCGATGTTCATACAGTTTTTTTTTAATATTAACTCATTAATTAAATCTAATTAATTTTTAATACTTTAAATTGAGTTGTAGCAGTTTGTAAGGAAAATTGAAATCAACAGGCAGTCAATCGGTAAAATGCGAGGATTTCAGTATTTTTCGCGTGGTGAAGAATGCGAGTTCAGTTCTTGCGAAAATCAATCATTTTTTGATAAAGTATTTATATTAATTGTATTTATTTTATAAGAAGTAACTAAATTAACATTTTCTTTCTTGACCTAAATAGGAATTGACTTTAATTTTTTGATGTGACTTGTTTATTTTATTTTTAACAATTAGTTATATAATATTAATTAAAGTTTAATTCATATAATGTTATTTAAATTTAAATTTAATTAAATTTTAATCGTATATAAGCATAGCGCATTGTTCTACAGATTTTCATTCATTCAAGAATTTATTGAATTGGTATCAAGTCGTTTAAAACATTGATATACAAAGTTCCATAACTCGGTCAGTTTTTTTTTATGTACATGTAGAAATCATTTACTGGGCCAAACAATTTAGAATATAAACACTTACTTTACCATGACCCTTTTTTAATTAAACGTATACGTCTATCTTTAATAATTTAAAAACACTATTGCCACAATTTGAAAGTACATAAGTTCTATTACACAAGACAGAATATAAAAAAAGATTAAAATGAAATCTTCTATGCATATTTCAATGTATCATGTCAGAACATCATTTCTTGAACGGCCAAGCACCACGTGCTCGTGAGAGTTAAATTATACTTTCATTCATTATTTAATTGTTTCATCGAATGAGTCACTTTAGTGTTGCCAACGATCCATAAAACTTTGTCTCGCATTTATTGCTTAAAAAATGCATTTCCTATTTATTTCATTTCATTTAATCACGTGCTCAAAATGACATTTTTCTAGGTTTTATTGGATGTAGTCATTAACTTATTTTTTTAATCGGAGCTTTTGTAAATGCGATGGCAACCCGTTATTAAAAGCTGATTTTTATAAGATGGTCGAGCAAGTAATGAAATTTTTATTTTTTGCCTACAGATTAAGATTTTTATTTTTCGCTTACGGATTTTTGTTGACGCCAAAAAACCTCATCCCCAAAATAACATCATTATCTGGTATAATAAAAATTCCTTTGAATTTTATTTCCCTAAATGCCTCTTATGCAATTTCATTCTCGGATACTCGTCACTAATTTTAGATGTCTCCTAGCTTTCTAAATTTATCTGACACACCCTACAAAGGGCCAAAAGTGGATATTTAAACTAATTCACCTTAGCGGAAACTGTGATTAATTTATTTAAGTAACTTTCAATGTATGTCTTCAAAGGCATATAAGGTGGAGAAAAGACTTGCCTTTTAAAAGTACATTAGTTAAGTAAGATGCTACTTAAAATGTTATGTAATTTAACTTTTCTAGTAAGTGCCTACGTCCTTTGGTATCTTAATTCATCTAGTCATTTGCAACAAAATAGAAAGTGTAATTTAATGTATTGCTTAGAATAAATGATTGCAATCTTCAACAGCGGGTAATTTTAAAAGCGATGTATTTATTCTATAGAGTGAATCTTAAATCATAAGTCATTCTTTAAAGGTATATCGTGTTTCACAGGAATAAGTCATTTTTTCTTACTTGCACGAAGTTTACAAAGAAAGAGTATTGAAGACTTCAAAAAATTCAAACTCTTTTAAGGAATCTGTATAGTTTAGAACTATTTTTAATCCACAAAGCAAATTCGACTATGTCTGTCTGTCTGACGGCTTATGAACACGATGGTTCAAGTATGCAATAATCTGTGGATAAAAATATTTTATATACAGTTCAACGAAAAAATGTGTGTGTTTTTAAGTTACATTTTAGATTATATCAGCTCTTGGTATATCGGTTCATCATTTACATAAATCAGCTTGATAATTAAAAAGCTAGTGAATTAAAGGAATGAAATTAAATACATATTTTTATCATCAGAAATGTTGTTGTGGTTATTTATGGCACTTGACAAGCCCGCTGGCAGATCTGCCAATGATTTAAGTCGAGTAATCGTATCTTGTTTCTTCGACAGAACCTTCTAGGGTCATGAGTACGACTTAGTAACTTTGTATACCACATTCGTTTGTACAACCCCTTTTTACAGGGGGCACTTTTACACACCTCACAAATAGAACACAGAAGAACAACCATGCTCGAAACTAGGACGCCCAGGTCATGGGGAAGACCTGTTACCCCTATACTTGGACGCCGGCATTATCATAAATACATAAATGTGTTATAATTTAAATCAAATCTGTTGTTGTTATTGTTGCTTATGGCACTTGCCATTGGACAAGCTCCGCTGATGAAAGCATCAGTAGATTTAAGCCTAATGAGCGTCTCCTGTTTTGAAGCAGCGCCAACTAGGGCCAAGAGTACGACTTAGCTACACACCCATCACGCTTTCGTTTGCACAGACCCTTTTTACAGGGAGGCACAGTCACAATCCCACAGATAGCACACAGAACAACCATGCCTGAACCAGAACTCGAACCCGGGACTCCCAGAACAGGAGGAAGACACGCTACCTCTGTGCCAGAGAGCCGGCTAAATCAAATCTTCCAAAGAGATATATTATTTGTCTGACTATTTATTAATAATGTAAATTAAATAACTGAAAAATACCCTGACATTTATAAATGAAATTTAGTTTTCCATTTTGCCACCGAAATCGTAAATATGTATTAAAATTTGAGGCTAATCGATCATTTAAAATCATAATTGAATTTTTATTTGCTGTGACTCATAATATTCAATCACAGCAAATGAGGGAGGGGGGAGAGAAAACTCACTTTCCGCACTTGCCTTCTCCTTAGGGGATATTTTGTCTCCTTCCCTGACTTTCACTCCTACCCCTTGCATTCAGGATAACAGACTGTTATAAAAAGAACCGAAAAAAAAGTTATATTATCTAAGTATTGGAGAATATTGTATTAGGATGTCCCAGAATTTTATTTCTCATCGCGCTATGAATGCCTTAACTGGTTCTTATTGGGAAAACAGGCAGGTTTATCTATTAGTCATCAATGTCATTGGTTTTAGTCGTCCCAGAGCCTTTTACAGCATAATTAGTTTGTGTCACAGTCTCTTTTAAGACTAGGGCATTAAACATTCACAAAAGGCGAGATTTATGGCAGGGATACAACATCACTGGAGATGCGACTTGGATTTTATGTAAAAATGTGCATAGAAAACGCATTTGGTGTAAAGACAATAGGCTTTCAACTGTCGCAAAGCTGAGACTACATTCCATAAAAGTTCTGTTCATTTGGTGGGATTGGAAAGGGGTGATTTCCTTAGCGCTTCTTCCTCAAGGTGAAACAATAAATTCTACGAAACATTGTCATCAACTGGATCAATTTTGAAAGCTGCCATAGCAAAAAAAACCAGCCAGAATTAATGAACCGAAGAGGCGTTGTTTTCCATCATAACAGTGTGAGACCACATTTTGAATTATTCGTTAAAAAAACTCTAACATTTTTGTTCAGATGTTTCATCGCATTTTGCATACTACCCAGATCTCGATCCATCTGATTATTACTTCTATCTGGGCTTTAAAAATTATCTTTGTATTAAGTGTTTTAAATCCATCAACGGAATAAAAGTGCACCTCTAGAATTATTTCTCGTCCAAAATACAACAATTTTGGAACGAAGACATAACGAGATTTCTTGAGAGTTGGAAGAATGTTGTTGCTGTTGCCACTTATGTGGATAAGCCCCGCTGATACAGCAGCAGATTTAAGACGAAAGGAGCGTCTCTTGTTATCGAAGTAGCGCCAACTAGGGCCAAGAGTACGACTTAGCTACACACGCACCACAGTTGATTGCACAGCCCCTTTTCACAGGGGGGCACATTCAAACTCCTCACAGATAGCACACAGAAGAACAACCATGCCCGAATCGGGACTCCCAAAACACGGGGAAGACGCGCTACTTCTGTGCCAGAAAGCCAGCTGGAAGAATGTAATAGAGCAATTGGATTCTTATATAACAAAATAAACAATATCTCAAACAATAAATATTGTGCGTTCCTTTCATATTAGAAGTAGGAAATAAACTTATGACACACCCTAATATATGGGTAATAATTCACAAATTCAATTATTAGATAAAATACGAAACTTCGAAGTGGCCGGTCGCTCTGATTTTTATAAAAATTTTGATTTTTTTTTCTTACCATCTTCTAAAATACATATCATTTCTATCGATTTTTAGATGGTCCTTTAACTTATTCGTTAAAATGCTGTGTATTAAGATGCTCCAGTTCTGATTAAACAACAGCTTTGTAACTACATTTATAAAACGAATACACGAAATTTCTTAACGATATTTACTGATTATATATCCTTGGGAATAATGTGAGAATTTAAATAATAGGTCATAAAGCAGTCGAAGCACTGTCCTCTCCAAACATTCCAGAAATTTCAACCAACGGACTTCAAATAAAACTGACAAATCGTAATGAAAAACCTCCCTTCCCATTCTGGCTCGGGATAAAAACGTGTGTGACAGAAAGAAATCACCGCCTTCATCTATCTGAAGCATTGAAAGGCAAACCCATTGTGTGTCACATTTGTCAACCGATCTCAAATTGATGACCTCCAAGAAAGGGGAGGCAGCGAAGCTCATCTTTCATGTCTGATGGAGGCGGATAGAAAGTCAAGAAGAGTTCTCTGAAACACATTCCCTGATTCTAAAATGTGTCACAACTGGGGATGAGTTATGTCAGGGTTCTCCGTTCTTCGATGCCATCTCTGGGAAATGTGAATGAAAGGATTGTGTTTCTGGTTACCTTTGAAGTCGGTAGGATAGCCAAAGTTTAAAGTGGCAATGCTCTGTTTGGCATGTGCATGTGTATTATTGTATCTAGTTGAAATAATTTTTTTTTTATTTGTGATGTTTTTAAGAACTATGAAGGGTTTTACAAAATTTCCTAACTTCGATCGCGATTAATTATATTTTTGGAACAAAAAAAGATAGATTTTAGAACAAGCTCTATTCGACTATTTCGAATGAAAGCGTTATCTAATGAGGAGGCTGTTTGCCCAGAAATCTAGTTTATGAATAAAAGAGTCTCCATAATAAGTGTGATACTTTGGAGTACATAGATATATCTGAAATGGGTCCAATATAATGTTAATTATCTATAATATCGCTACACTATATCTATAATATTGCGCACAGAGAACTTCAGAGATACTTCAATGGATGCTGAATTGTTTCAGGTCCATGACTTCTGGTGTTGGCAGCATGGCGGAAAAGAACATTGAACGTTTTAAAAAAACATTAAGAATATTTTCGAGAACAGAAAGAATGTGTTAGAGAACATTAAGAACATTTTTGAGAGCATATAGAACATTTTTGAGAACAGAAAGAACATTTTCGAAAACATTAAGAACATTTTTGAGAACAGAAAGAACATTTTCGAGAACATTAAAAACATTTTCAAGATAATTAAGAACGTTTTCAAGAACATAAAGAACATTTTCGAAAGCATTAAGAACATTTTTGAGAACAGAAAGAACATTTTCGAAAACAGAAAAAACATTAAGGGCACTTTCGAGAACAGAAAGAACATTTTCGAAAACAGAAAAAACATTAAGGGCACTTTCGAGAACAGAAAGAACATTTTCGGAAACATTAAAAACGTTTTTGAAAACAAAAAGAATATTTTGGAAAACTTTAATTTTTATCAACATAGTTGATAAAAGAATTAATGTTCTCGAAAATATAAAAAAATTTGGTAATATATCTTTCATATACCTCGCTTCAAAGGTCCTTTTAGATTTTTTTCAATGCCCTGTCATTATACCGAAATAAAGATAGAGGCTAAAGCAAGTGAATCAGTATTAAATTCCCTCTTTGTGACTTGACATGATCACAAAATGTTGCTCTGAGCACTTTTGTGCTGTGCTATTTTGTCATTTCCGATAATTTCACTCCTTATTTGCTATTTGTATGCGCATTGTTAATTTTTACAAATGCTGTTCTTGTGTATATTTTTGCTAAATTTCGTGTTTTCTTGTGTAATAGAGATTGCAACCTGTCATTGAGTTGGTTTGAACTACCACTCTATGCCCATTGAATGTATTTTCCATCACGGTATGGTAAAATAAAGAGAGAATTTATTCGATTATTGTCTTTCGACTGGCTGGATTACTGATTACAATTAGCTTTTTATTGTTTCTGTGAGAGGTCAAAAAATCTTCTAAAACAAATGCTGGAATTCGAATCCTAACAATGATATCGTCAACATTCTCGAATAATCTGGGTCCTTCGCTGTTTGTCATCGAAGCCGAAGTCATTGACTCGGCAATTTGTCAGCATCCATTAGAGCTAGCTGGAAAACATTTAATTGCACAGAGAAGAATTCTTACAAATCCGTAACAAGGTAATTTATGTATCTATTACGAAAGTTGATGACCTATTCTAAAAGAAGGTTTTATAATGAAAATATTTTTTCCTTTATCGCATTTGATTTATATCGGTAACAATTAACATAATTTTATTCAAAAATTTTGATATTTTTTGAGTAAAATTGCAAACTTCAATAAAATTCTTGTTTTAGCGATATTGAAGAGGTTAGGTTTCACCATTATATAAAAGAAGCTGTTGCCATTCCTTTTTTATTCATATGCATATGTTTCTATAGATAAAGTCATTATTTTCGAAACGTATGTTTGAGCTTATTTTCCTTACTTTTTGGATTCATAAGTTCTTTGCATGTTGCACTAATTGGCAGTTGAAGCAATAAATACTTTTATATCCCTATTTTATCCTTATTTTCAGTAATTTAATCTTTATTATAAGTCATTTTTATTGATAAATCTATTTTGCCGAGAGAAATATTTCCAAATCTGCATGAAATTTTGAAACCGAAGTTTTTGATGAAATTTTGTTTTTGAATAGTTAAAAAAATGTACTTTAAGTATGACACTTTTGAGAAATGCTATGGGAAATACTTTTGCACTATCTTAATCCCTCGAAATCATATGCCACGTATTTGGCTTATAATTATAGGGGATACCAAGAAACTGTTTAAAATTTTTAAATGCGTGTTAGGCTTACCGAAATAAGTCTTTTTTGCACAGTACATGAGCTCAGAAAGATAAGAGTAGATGAAAATACCAATACTAAAAGCTCTTTTCAGTAAGCATAGGAGGAGAAAAATTAAATGTACGTGTGCGTGTACCACTTTAGAAAGTAAATTCTTTGAATTTTTTCCTTTTTCATTTAATTCACATTTATCAGTAATAAATTCTTTTTTTGCTGTTGTTGTTCATTCTGCATCTTATATAACATTCTATTTGTAATGTTATGCTCATGCATTATAATGCATGCATCTGAATTGCTTTGCCATTTTAAATCTGTATTCTTTTAAATCTTTGTATATTTTATATCTTTGTTTTATTTAATTTACCCATAAAGAGCCATTTTTAACACGCCACTTCTTATGCCTTACCATATATTTTAAAAAAGTTTTAAAAAATGAAAAATGAAATCTGCAATCACAAATTTCATCATGTGAGAACATTATTATTTTTAAGTCATTATTCTTTCAACTACTTAGCAAATTAATTTTTATGATTCAAACTATTTAAAGACTTGATTAATTTGTTTTTAAGTAGTTTAAACCAGCTTGAAAGAGCAATACTGATAAAAGCAGGTCAGCCTTTTGAAAACGAATCTGCTGTCGAAGAAGCATACGTAGTAACAAAGCAATACTAGTAAAAGCAAGTCTAACTTTTTAAAACGCATTTGCTGTCGAAGAAGCACACATAATAATTAAGCAATACTGGTAAAAGCGGGTAAAAATATTTTTTGCTCGTAAATTTCGAAGACATCAAAATCTCCTAACGAAAACAACATCATGTTCTAACTTGATTAAAAAGAATTATTGATTTACAAGGTTTGTAAACGATATTTCAGAGCACTCTGTATCGCACCGTGATCATTAAGCAAAGGAGAAGACGTTGAGGAACTCATTATCATACAACATCTAAAGTCCAGGTTTCTTGTACTGATTTTATTCAAATTCCTAGATTGTATCGGGGCGTCACAGTTACAGTTATTTTGTTTCTTTTCCCCGGAAAACAGCAGATTTCCATTTAATTAGAGGAGATTTAATCTTTCTCGAAAAATGTAAATTAGATTGAAGGAAATGGTGGCGTCTCTAAACTAACGAAATTTACTGTCACAACTTGGTATTCTGTCCGGAAATTTCTTCAAAAAAATAATCTAATCCAATAATTGCGCTTTAGTATTAACTGGTAAAGGTTTCTTTTATTTAATTATAGATAATGCTTTATAAGAAATTAATTATTCGTAGTTGAAATTTCTTTTTCTTTTTAAAAAAAGAGGTTGTTGCCTTTGAATTTCTATAAAAAATTCAAGTACATAATCTAATTTGTTACTGGTGCATTTAATTATCCTAAGTGGGGCGATTACAGAAGGTTTCCAAAGTAGAAGTAATGCCTTTCACAAAATCACATTGATTTTTTTAATTTCCTACTATTAGTTCACACTCTCCCCATATATATATATATATATATATATATATATATATCTTGTTTAAATTTTCAATCGTTAGTAAAATACTTTTCATTCATTCACTCAAGCTCAAAAACATTAAACTTGTAGTGGATGACACTTGATGATAAAACAGTTTTTCAAATATTAATTCATTAATTGAATTTAATTAATTTCTAATACTTTATATAGAGTTGTAGCAGTTTGTAATGAAAATTGTAATCAGCAGGCAGTATCTCAATTCGGTAAAATGCGAGGATATCAGCATTTTTTACGTGGAGATGAAGAAGGCGAGTTCAATTCTGGCGAAAATCACTAATTTTTTGATATATTCTTTATATGAATTGCAAGCATTTTAATAAAAAGTAATTAAAATTAAAATTTTCTTTCTTGGCATACGTAGAAATGGACTTAATTTTATTATTTGTAAGTGTGTTTATTTTGTTTGAAAATAATAATTGTTCATTCTGAATCGCAATTTTCAGTATTATACACTGAGGTGCCAAAATAACTGGTACACCTATCTAATATTGTGTAGAACCCCCATAAGCACTCAGAAATGCCGCATCACCACTTGGTATGGATTGAACTAATTTGGGAAGATTTTCAGTAAGCAGGCCACACCGTGATTCTTGAAGGGCAGTCTACAAAGCCATGGGAGTGTGAGGTGGTGGAGATTTCCCAAGGACAGCACATTGCAAAACATCCGAGATATGGTCCATTATGTTCAGGTCAGGAGAACTGGGTGACCAAGAGTGAGGAAAAAATTGAGGAGAATGCTCCTCAAGCTACTCGGTAGCTACTGTACACCTGTGTATGTCGCATTATCCTGTTAGGATCATCCACATCAGAATGCACACAAAACAAGAATGCATGCAGAGAGTCAGAAAGGTTAAAGTACCGTTAACCTGTCATGGTTGAGTCTAAACACATCAACGGTCCCATTTCATGAAACGGGTCCCATTTTCTTCACATTCCCCTTACTCTGACAGAGCCTTCAAAAGCTTACAGTTCCTTGTAAGCATGGGCAATCCATAGATTCAAGGAATTTTCTCCGCACTCCCATACATACCCGATATACTTGGAAATGTGACTCCTTAGACCAGACAACATTTTTTCAATCATTAAGAGTCCATTGGCGGCTTTGGTGAGCCCAGGTAAGTTGCAGAGATTTGTATTGCTGATACACCAATGATACATGAGATAGTTTGCGGCTGTGAAAGCCCATATCAATTAGATTAGTGCGCACTGACACTTGTTGATGGGCCCGCATTCAAATCCGTAGCAATCTGAGGAAGTTTTGAACGTCTATCTCGTGTAAAGATTCTTTCCAAGCGTTGATGATCGCATTCTATCAAGGCCTTTTTCAAACTGCACCGCTGTGAGATAATTAAAGTTTTACCAGAAATCTAGTATTCGAGGTACGCCCCAGAAATGGCAGTGAGTGAATTTCTTCTGTACTGGGGAAATGCTGTTCTCCGTCGATTAATCCCCGTTAAAAATCACTTACAACTTTATAACCTGCCATTTTAACAGCAGGAATCGATGTAATAGCCTCTTCAGACACCTGTTGTCTTATATACGCACTGTCGATAGCATCGCGTTACGCTGATTGGTTGAACACCTCCATTATTTGCATACTATTTGCTATAACAGTTTTTTTTCGGGGGGGGGGGGCTCTTTAGTGTAATTAATCTTGGCGATAGTTGAAAAGATTGAAAAAGTTTAATTTATTTACATGATAATGTTAAACTTGTATAGATATTTGGTATATATTCTCAGCACCTACGAATGATTCGTTCCGACAGGGTCTGATTAAGACAGGGGCGTACGCGACAGTTGCCTCGGACCCCCATTTAAGTAGGGTCTTCCAAATCGAATAGAAATTTTATTTTACGTTTTCTTTTTTAATGAATGTTCTTTATTACTCAAAGTAGTGAGGCATAGGGGGCCCAAAAAAGTTTTTGCTCCTGGCCTCAACTAGGCTAAATCGGGCCCTGCGTTCCGATATCATAGAAAAATTCCTATAAAATAATGAATATAATAAATGAATGCTTAGAATTCGATTGAGCTTCAATAATAATCTAGAAAATATTAATTATCTATTTTAATAATATTTAAATTAATTTGAGATGACTAGTTATGCTTACCGTTATCCCTTCATAGCGTGAATGTCTTCATAACAACATAGAATCTAAGAGTTTGTAATTCAATTTCAATCAAGGAAGAAAAATAAATTCGAATTACATTATTTCTAAAATATACTTCTTTTAACTACAATGTTTGTAATTGAATTTTATTTAATTTAAATATTTTGAACCTGATAACGAGTTTTAGCGCTTTAGGTATTTTTCTCAAATTCACAAAACAGCTAACAAGCATAATATAAAGGGGAAAAGGTTTTAAGAGTTCACATTTTTTAGTGTTCTAAAAGGCGTAATTGTTTTAGTTTAATTATTTTTAGCTTAAAAAATATATTTTAAAATCATAAATATCATAGTATTGTAATCAATATTTTTTTTTCTCAAATTCGCTACAAGTGTCATCAATGATATGAGCTCAAAATTTCATAAAATTGATTGACTAACATTTTATTAGTTCTAAAATTAATAAATTTGTGTTTGTTTCATTTTTATGCACATTACAAACAAAATTAATAAATTTGTGTTTGTAATGTGCATAAAAATGAGTACCCATTGCCCAGACAAAGTCAGTATATTTAAAACAATAAATGGAATTTTATGACTATCATATCTCTCAAGTTTCATACTCTATTCGTTCCAATTTTCTTGGAAAGTGTGCATCGTGAAATTATTTAGTCTCGGTATAGTTTCACATTCGAGACGTCGAATCTCAAATTTTGATAACCCCATAAAAACTGATTTATTGTGGTATTACTTTTATGGTGCTTTGTTGCAAATACTGAAAGAAAAATGGCATTTACTCGATAGAAATATCATTGAAACAGAATTGATTGTAGGAATATATTTTCATGGTTTTGTTGCAATATTTTATTGATTTTAAATTTTAAGTTGGTATTTTATTTCAGATTATATCCTTCCGTTTATAATTAATACATATCGTAACATTTAATCACATCAAATACAGCCTTTGAGAAAATAAATACAAAGTTTTTAATTCACAATTTATGATTACCTTTCTAGTCAAATTTGGTGACATAAAATGATATGGTGTTCTGAAATTTTTATATTGCTGCTCTGTTCTATAAACTCGTTAGTACAAAAACTAGTTTTATCTACGTAGTAACAGCTATAAATTTTAAGTTTGTATTTTATTTCAGATTATATCGTTCCGTTAATAACATCATTAATACATATCGTAACATTTAATCTCATCAAATACAGCCTTTGAGAAAATAAATACAAAGTTTTTAATGTATAATTTATGCTTACCTTTCTAGTCAAATTTGGTGGCATAAAATGATATGTTTGGAATTTTTGATATTGCTGCTCTGTTCTATAAACTCGTTAGTACAAAAATTAGTTTTATCTATACAGTAACAGCTATACAGTTGATGACAGCATAATGACCCCCCTCTCGCCCTCTCTGATTAAGCAACCATTTGACGACAAAAACGAATGTTTCTGTAAATATTCAATTTTCGGTGATATATCGATTAGGAACGGAGATAAGATTCCCGAATATCCGATGCTTTCCACTATAGAGTTAAAAAAGCAGAGCGCGCAGAGAAAAATCAATCAGTAGAGCCGGTAGCTGAGTTCTACACAAGCAAATAGTTTAGTACAATCTCCAACAAGTTTTTTTAGCCTTTTGTGCTGTTACAATTGTTTAATATCGATTTTTCCCCCTGTGGGCTGTTGTTTACTGCAGTACCGGTCTTATATATACTTTCCTATTATGTATTCGTGTTTTTATATAGAATAACACGGTTTCATTTCTCATTGATCCTTGTGAAATTTTCACACTGAAGCCACTGAGGAATTCTGGATTTTTTCGTAAGAGTTGCCATTTTATGTTACCATGTATCAGGAAAGAAATTTTTGATACTTCAGAAAAATGGTATAAATTTTGTGTTTTTAATCGAGATTAAAAAAAGGCGTAAACTTAATAAATTCTTGAAAGGGTTAATGAACGCTTAGGACACTTCTTTAAATAGATAGAAAGAATGGAATCGAAGCATGAAAATTTTGTTTTTGTCGTAATATCAGAATTAATTGATGGAAAGCTATATTATTTTCATTACTAAATACTTTTGCGTTTGATGAAAAGGATAAGGCTCCGGCTCCAGTCAGAATAATAAGGTTCAATTATTGGGCTTGTTCTATGATTGTTCCACCAAATCCTAAGGATTATGAGTAGGTATCAAGAACAAAAATTACAAATGAAAAAGGTATTGCAAACTTACATTAAAAAGTTGAAAATTACAAAAAAAAACAGATTTAAGTTTATGACAAAAAGTACCATAATAATTTCAAAAATATTCATTTTATTATTCCTTAGAAGAATTGTTGAAAGTGACGATCGCTGATGCAATTGGAATGTATACAGTGACGTAGATGAACTGTTTCCCTGCCCTGATTGATGATTCATATTTGCTTTTTGATTTTGATATTTGATGATTATATTTGCTTTTTGATTTTGATATTTGATGATCATATTTGCTTTTTGATTTCGATATATGGTGATCATATTTGCTACTACAGTGTCATCAATCCTTCATGTCCAAATG
>JAOUZG010026507.1:2554022-2565688 GCA_026289955.1 Argiope argentata | reverse complement strand
ATTGGATGACATTGGATGTTAATACAGTTTTTTCGCTTATTAATTCATTAGTTTTTTATTAATTAATTAAAAACTAATTCTCGCCAAAATTCTTCCTTTATCCGCAGCCAAATTAGTAACAAGTTTGGTCAGTTCCTTCCCAACGACAACGCGGTTAGGCTTAACAGTTCTTCGGCCGATTATTTCAAACGATTCAGTTTATTTTCATAATGTTTGATGCATTTAAAATGAAACATTGTTAATGAGTCGATTTTTCTAATTCATTTTGAAGTATTTTCGAATGAAAATAATACAGAATAAAGAAAATTTGAAATTTCTAATCTGTATTGCGTAGCCTGATTGATGTAGAAAGATCACGCTTTTTGCGTTGCCACAATTGGCTTTTAATCCTCAATTAGCGTTGAAAACTTCAGTTCTAATATAATTTTTTAATCAATTATTTACAGTAATTGTAATCGTTTGGCCGGGATAGCGTTGGATTCTTATCCCTTCGGAACACCATGTATAGAAAGAAGAATGGAAAACTTCCAGGAAATAGTATTTCTATTTTGCAGAGTAATATTGTGACTCTGTCATATTTCTATACATATTTATATTAATTGTAATTATTTAATAAAGAATAAACTAAAATAAAAAAATTTTAACCTAAGTAGCAATTAATTTTAAATAAATTATTTTTTATATTACTTGTTCTTTGATTAAAAAAAAGCCTTAATGTAGTACTCATGAACATGTATAATAATCTGGTAACTCTTTAAGGGTTATTGTTTTAAAAATAAATAATGTGTAATAACCGAATGCCCACTGGATTCATAAATTATTAATCCACCGTTTACGTAACAAATTTGAATACCTAATTGCAAAATTAAACCTCCATTATTCCTTAATAACTCCATCAAAGACTTAGGAGTCTTTAAACAAGCATTTTGCTATCCATCGCTGGTGTGCCAATAAATTTAAATGAATATTGAGATCATATGGCTTACATTTTCAAAGTAATTTGTGGCTGGAACTCAAAGCTTTGAATGGAAGGGGAGGGGGGCATCGCATTATCTCTGGGGCCAGCAATTCTGCAAATGCGGCAGAATTCGATGGGGCGACCCTAACTTCCTCTGTTGACCATGAATTTCAATCAGTGGCGTAACGATCTTTCAGCCCCGGCTTCCTGTGCAAGCCAAATGGAAGTGTAAGCGGATTAACTGGGAACGGGGGGGGGTCTGGCTTTTACGACGTTATTTTACGTCCACCTGTATCGGATTAAGATTCAACTCAACTCTTCTTGGAAATGGCTGCTTCGTTCGAGAGAGACGCATGGTGGTGTTGAAGGGAAAGGGGATTTTTTAAACGAGGGGAGGGGGGATTTGATGTCCCTCCTACCACAGACATAACGTTGCTGGAAGGTGAGGGTTTAATAAAAATGTGGTTAGGGTTTTATTGGAAAAAATGTAGAATTTTTTTTAAAAGGAAATAAAAGTTGAAGCAAAAGACTTAAACTTTTAAAGTTGCGGTCTTAGGAAAAACAGTTGTTGACGTTTGTGGTAATGCAATTTGTTATGGAGGGGAATGTCCTAAAAAACTTGTATAAACTGTTCTGACTGTTATATAGATAAAGGCATACGCATTTGAAGACTGAAATATACAAACTATATGATATTCTAGGTATACTTCATGATATTTCAGGTTTCTAAAATCAACTATTATTATTAATAATTAAGTTCATCTGATGATGATGTTGACGTGCCCACTTTGCAACAAAAGGAGGGGTGCAGTAGCTTCTAAGGGTATATACCCCTTACCACCCGAGAGCTGAAGTTTGACTTTTAGCACATATAAGAATGACACACACATACTCGCTTGTACAACCCCTTATTACAGGGAGAGGGGCACATTCACACGCCTCACAGATAGCACACAGAAGAACAACTATACCCTAACCGGGATTCGAACCCGGGATGCCCAGACCAAGAAGAAAACGTGCTACCTTTGTGCCAAGATGTTGGCGTTAAATTCATACTTTCTGTCATATTGGCATTACTTAGCATGAAAATATAACATGATAATGGGGCCGTGGCCGCGGTAGCCTAGTGGTAAGTCTAGAGTTCGGAAACGAAGATTTCAGGCTCGGGGCCCAATAGAACCTTCGTATAAGCGTGTTTGGATAAATCCCTTAGTTTCAGACGTCCTCCCGCAGGTGAAGTGAGGAAGTTTCCACAGGAAGGTGACAGCTCAGGTGTCATCTTCATCATGTAACCACCGTTACGAGATCCGTCCTAAAATAGCCCTAATGTTACTTTAAAACGTTACATTAATATAACTTAACCAAATGGTAATGACGTCACATATTGTAGTTGGTTTATCTTGCCATATTACTTGTTCCATGATACAATGCTTTAAAAAGTATCAAAGTTCTAAATAGTAACGCCAATCGAAAAATATTGATATACATTTACGTTTACAGAATGTATATGAAACAAGTAGCATGAAAAACAGTTTTTGCAATCAATTCCTACTTATGTAATTAGGAAATGTTTTATTTTTGGTACTTTTTATAATATAATTAAAATTTTTGTTCTCGTGTTTCGATTTTCAATGGAAGGAAGGGTGCTGTAGTTTCTGAAAGTATGACCCCTGAGCACGCGTAGGCAGAAGTCTGACTTCTCGCTCACATACGTCTCAAGCCTTTTTTACGGGGCGGACATTATTCATACAACCGCAGATCGTAATTTAGATCTGAAACAAAGAACGATCACTTCTGACCCAGTACCCCCAGTGTTATTACTCTTCACATGGAGAACTTTGTGGCCGTGACAGATTTAACGTCCACCACACACGGAGAATCTTCGGCTGGCAGATTCTAACTTGCAGCCCAAGGGATGCGAATCCAATGTCCAACCAACCAGGCTATCCCGGCCTAACAATTACAGTTGTTATAAATAATTTATGAACAAATTATACTAGCATTGAATTTTCAATGCCAATTGTGGAAATGTAAAATGTGTGAATTCTCTACATCAGTTGGGGTAACAGATTAGAAATATTTAATTTTCCTGATCTTATATTATATAATTTGTTATTAATATAAGTTCTCCAAAATTAATCCGAAAAATTGATTGCATCAATCATTATGAAAATAAACAGAATCGGTTGTAATAATCGGTCGAAAACATGTCTGAAACCCTACGGCACTTCCATGGCAATAAAAAAAATGAAAAAAAAATATCTATCGAGAAATGGCTCAACTTTCCACGTCTCACCACTTATCGGACTATAAAGTATTAATCTTGGAATACTGAAGAGAATAGTAGTATCTATGTGTGTATTTACTATTGTACTAATGTCTTTTTATTTAGATTGCTGATTCATCCTTCAAATATTCTTCGGTATAAAATTGTATTTCTATCATGTGAGAGCATGATGTTGTTTTGGTTAGGAGGTTTTGGTGTCTCCAAAATTTGAAGGAAAGAAATATTCGTTTTATCATTTCTAGATAGTGAATTACCTACCCCATGACATTTGAGGTTTGTTTTGCCAGTATTGTTTGAAATATTTAATTAAATTTATAATGAATTGGTTTTTATTTATGGTTTCTATATAATGACGTTTGTTAACGATTTCTCATTTTTAAATAATTAATCTCGTACTCAGAAAATTATCGTATTTTCAGGGGGAGGGTCTATTTTAATTATCGCTCTTTTGTAAAATACAAATCACTCATATTTATTTTTTAATGATATTATAAGCACATTCTTACTAATTGTATTTTTCAAAATACTATAAATATTAGAATATAATTTTAATATCAATCTACATTACATTCATTGTATTTTACCACATATACAATAGATTCTAGTAATAATGAACTTTTGGTTGAAATTACTGATTTTTTGTTATCTTAAAATCGGTCGGGCTCTATGATTATTTGAACTTTTTTTAAAATTTCGATGAAGACATTTTAATTCAACTTTCTGCAAACAATAAAGTCATAAATAGGATAGAAAGACCATTCATTGCAAAATCGAAGGCCTTGTTTCTTGGCAATGAAATGATCTTGCTCTTTCAATCCGTCTTGCTTTTCCAGAAGTCATCGATTCTTTAATGGGCAAGTTTCTTTCTCTTATCTATTAGAGATAGTTATCACCACGGCAATCTCTGTCTTATCTTTTTGAAAAGTCGTCATCTGTGGCACCTGTAAATCATTTTCATTTCCCGTCAACTTTCTTTTATCGTTTCATTCTTTTTCTTGAAAAAAACTTACTTTCATCGATCAAGAAATCTTCGTTTTAGCAGTATCAGCTCGCTATAAATTCCTGAAATTTTTTATGTTTCCTTCTGTTGTGAATTTTCATGCCTCGATACCGTAAATTCAAGGCTATAATGCATCGTAAATTAATTACAAGAAATTATTGTTTTATCCGTAATGCAAATTTTGAATTAAAAGTTTCAATATGATCAATAGAAACAGAGGAATATATCATTTGATGAAATTCTATTTATTGATTGCACTCCCCTTTCTAATATCCTTGCTGTAGCAGACTCCGTTTTTTGGCCCTTTCCTCTGATTCCCCACAAATTTATTTGAGACGAGCAGTTGTGTTGTTATTGTTACTAATGGCACTTGTCATGGACCCGCCCGCTGATTCATCTACGGATTTAAGCCGAATAAGCGTCCTTGTTTTGAAGTAGCGCCAACTAGGGCGAAGACTACGACTTCAGCTACTCACTCATCACATTCGCTTGCACAGCCCCACTTTACAGGGGGGCACAAGCCCATACCTTACAGATCAAACAAAAAAGAACAACCATGCCCTGACCGGGACTAGAACCCGGGACTCCGAGATCACGAGGAAGACACGCTACCTTTGTGCTTGGACACCAGCGAAGTTTTTTTTTTTTTAGAAAAGAAACAAAATCGTGATTATAATGTTTCCAACTATAAAAAGAGAATGATCGTTATGAAGAGGTTGAATCTTAAAAATGATTCTAGCCCTAAGTAAGATCCAAGAATATTGAATTAAGAGGAATTCCATCTGGACCAAAGGCAAATTATCGTTACAGGCAATTTTGTCGGCATACACAGGTTTCACTTATTTCTGAAAATCAGTGAGATTGTTCCCCTCGAAACTTGGTATTAATTCCTTAAAAAGGTATAATCTCATCTTCATGCCGGCGTCCTGGTACAGAGGAAGCACGTCTTTCTCGTGATCTGGGCTTCCCGGGTTCGAGTCCCAGCAAGGGCTATGGTTGTTCTTTTGAGTTCTATCTGCGAGGTGTGTGAATGTGCCCCCCTGTAAAAAGGGGCTGTGCAAGCAAATGTGTGTGTGTCATCCACATATGAGCTGGAAGTCAGACTTCTGCCCTAGGGTGCTCAGGGGTCCATACCCTCAGCAGCTACTGCACTCCATCTTTCCGTTGTGAAGCGAACACGAGATCCTCTTCTTCTTCATAAAATGTTGAAGCTTGGTGTAAATCACGAATGTCACGTGTGCTCACATTCTTATTTTCAGAGTTTCACGCTAAAGCTTTTTGAACATCGCATTATGGTAAAAAAAAATTCGAGTTTCCCTTTTTTTTTCACGATCGAATAAATCGAAAGGAGAATACACGATTACAGTTTTAGCAGCGAAATTAAGTAGAAATTTTTTTATCAAAATATTTTTGGATTATTGCGTTTACACGCATGAAAATTTATTCGTACGGACCATCAATTTCAATTTAACCCTTTGGAGTCCGAAAAATAATTAGATGCAAAATTATTCACCTAATGCAAATATTTATTTACTGCTATGAAAAAAATAAATATATATAATTGTTTTAAGTCTAATTTCTTTGAAAAATTAATCTACATCTCTGAACCATTATGTAGGCGTTTTTAACTACTAAATTTGAAATATAAATAAAATGTAAAATCCTGAATGGTGAGTCATCGAAGTGCAAAGGATTAATTCGAAATCTGATAAGGATCTACTGCTCATTTTGAGATCTTGAGGCAAGCACTTTTCGACGATTGTACTTCGGTAAAGAATGGTAAGCAGAAAGTTAAGCGGTAATATCGTCAAATATAAAAAAATAGTAATGGAAAATTTCCTGGAAATTTGCTTTCTATTTTGCCGCTTAATATTGTGATTCTGTCATAATTGTAATTATTTAATAAAAAGTAACTAAAATAAATATTTTCTTTGTTAACCTAAGCAGAAATTAATTTTTAAAAAATTGTTTTTATATTACTTGAGTATAATAAGTTTTTTGAAATTATTATGTAGAGAGCAGCTCCAGATTAATTAACTTAATTTGAATTTTTGTCCTTTTCGACATTTAACAATACAGTAACCTATTGTTTAAAAAATTCGCTCACTTATCCTTTAATGTTATCGTCCCATCCTGACAATACTCCAAATGGATCATTTTTATGCGGCATTTAGTCATTTACCTGCATGACATTAATCACTGCACAGCGGTCTCCCTTGTCTGATCTCTAAAAGCTCTTTTTTTGCTTGTGAGAGAGAGAGCTCGCCTCCATTCTCTGAGAGAGCTTCGCGCGCTTCATTACATGGATTTTTGCTCGTCTCGGAGCTTCAATCGGCTGCGATAATAGGACGCGGAGCCGAGCGACAAAAGAAACCCGCCATAATTACGAAGTTAATTACATTGAAAACTCTTCCAAGGGCCTCCTTCATTTAGTTAATGAGTGATCTAATTATGAGGAAACATGCCTTTTAAGCATAATGAATGAGTTCCGGTTCATTTTACAGTTTAATTTCCTGCTGTGTTTTGTAACGGGAGCGAAAATTTTGGTTTCTCGGGGAATTTCGGCGTAGCTTTTGCTTTCGATCAGGTTTTTGTTCTTTGGATGGGGGGAAGGGGACGAGATAGATTTGGGGTTGTTGTATCTCTTAATTGGTTTAAACGTATTACGCAGTCGTTTTCAGGTAATGGATTTTTCGTGGTAACTATTTTATTCTGCCATGTTATATTAACAATCACCTTTATTCATGCTTACTATTTATTAATTTGGGGGCGGCATGGCCTGGGTGGTAGAGCGTTGGAGTCGTACTCCTTAGGTTATGGGTCCGAAGCTCACCGGCCAAAAGATTCCCCGAGTGTGTGGCGATTGTCGCTCGTTAAATCTGTTCATGGTCGCAAAGTCCTCCCTATCGAGAGTAATACCACTGGGGGTGCTGGGTCAGAGGTGATCGTTCTCTGTTCCAGGTCTAAATTACGATCAGAGTGAGATGTATGAATGAATTTGCATGAATGTTGTCCGCCCCCTAAAGAGGGTTGTGACTTGTGTTCAGCTAAGTCGCACTCTTTGCTCTAGATGGCGCTACTTGTAAAACATTAGACTTATATCTCCGGCTTAAAATCTGCTGATGTATCAGCGGGGCTTGTCCACGTCAAGTGCCATTAGTCACAACAACAACAACACAACATTTATTCATTTATATTTCGTTAAATAAAGATAAACATGCCGGCTTTCTGACACGTCTACTTCATGTTCTGGGAGTCCCAGGTTCGAGTCCTGGTTAGAACAGGGTTGTTCTACTGTGTGTGAGATGTGTGAATGCCCCCCCGGTAAAAAGGAGGTTGTGCAAGCGAATGTGTGATAAAGCTAAAAGGGTCCTCTACTTATTTCTAGGTGCTCTAATCCTTGTGACTAACAGAGGCTGCAACCTTTCCCCATCCAGTCATGGACCTGGCCTAGCGCTGCTGACCTATGGGGGGCATGCAATAATAACGATAAACCTTTATTTATTAACCCCTTAACCGGTTTGCTGTGTGAATACGTCCCCCTGAAAAAAGGGATTGTGCAAACATGTCGGTGTGTGTTTCATCCTCATATGAGCTAGAAGTCAGACTTCTGCCCTCGGATGCTCAGGGGTCCATAGCATCAGAAGCTACTGCACACTTCTTTCCGTGGTAAAAAGCGGACACGACGCCACCATCATCATCACCATCAAGTAAAGTCAATTCTCTGTGAATTTAGTAGTTTGAGTTGCGAATATTTAATACGCGTTTTTATTGACAATAAAGTCTGCATCTTCTTATTTCTCTTGAGTGAGAATTACTATCATTCGTAACAATAGTCTCACATCTATAAAAATGGAAATTTAAAAATATATTCCGTAGGAAGCAGTCAACACTATGTTACACAAAATATTCAATAACATTTTTCAGCAATTTTTTATGTGTTGCAAACTTTTTTAACAATCATAAATAATTCGGTGAAACAAATTGTTGTCAAAGGCGGCTATAAATAATAAAAATAATTAACATAATCGTTTGATAAAATTTCAAAAAAGCATTCGATAAAAAAATTTCTAATACGGAACAAAATTGTAGTTTTACTTATAACTAATTTTAAATAAATTACCCAATCCGTTAATAAGTTCTTTTTTAACCCCTTATCCGGTTTGCCCGTATGCCGTACGTGCATCGATTTATCGAATTTTGATAGTTGTGAACAAAAAATAAATCATTCATAGCAATTATAATTCAATAGTAAAGTGACTTCGAATACGTAGATAAGCCAAGTATTCCATTGATTTCCATTTGAATCAAAATAAGAAAATATTCCCAAAATAGAAGGTGTTGTCTTATTAGATAGTAAGGAAAATAAACCAGTTAAGGGGTTAAAAATGTCCTTCCTTTATATCTTGACATTTATTGATATGTACAACCCATGAAGGGAATGGCATGTGTGTTGGCGCTCTATAAATCTCAATGGAAAAATTCATATAGTTAAATATTTGATGAAACAAGGTATATTCGAATAAATAAAGCATCATTTTACTCTAATTTATAGGGCTATAGAGGACTGGTGGTGAGGTCTCTGCTCGTGAACCGTAGGGTTTCAAGTTCGAAACCCGATTCCACCGAAGAACCGTCGTGTAAAGGGGTTAATTGCGCGTTACATTTGTCATGGCTAAACGTCCTCCCACTGGTGTGGTGTGGAGAGGGGGGGTGCCAACTCAGGTTTGTTGTTGTTGTTACTTATAGCACTTGCCATGGACAAGCCCCGCTGATACATCAGCAGATTTTAAGCTGGAAATATACGTCTCTTGTTTTACAAGTAGCGCCATCTAGGGCCAAGAGTACAACTTAGCAACACACACGTCACAACCCTTTGTAGGGGGCGGACTTCATTCATGCAAATTCATTCATTCATCTCAAATTGTAATTTAGACCTGGAACAGGGAATGATCACCCCTGGCCCAGTACCCCCAGTGGTATTGCTCTCGACATGGAGGACTTTGCGACCAGGAACAGATTTAACGAGCGCCAATCACCACACACTTGGGGATTTTTTGGCCGGTGAGCTTCGAACCCGTAACCTAAGGAGTACGAGTCCAACGCTCTACCAACCAGGCCATCCCGGCCCCAACTCAGGTTTAGTCCTCGTTATCTGACCTTGGTTCAAAATTACTAGGTCTGTCCCAAAATAACCCTAGTGCTACTTTACAACGGTTACATAGTTAATATAGCTAAACTACACTAAACACAGATTTACAAAACGGTTTGAATTTCTGATTAAAATATAATCAATACTCGAACATCAGATTAAAAAAATATTTTTAACAAAGCAAAATTCAGGGGAATATTATTACATTAACATAATTAAAAATGTAATTTTTTTAACTTCAAGCTCTTGTAAAATTAATTTTTGTGTTTCTATATTTTATAGAAATTATTGCCGTCAAATATCACAAACCCACTTTTTGATCTAATCATAGCATATATATTCTTTTGCTTGTGAACTTCGGATATCTCTTTCTTTTTTTAAACTTTTAATTAATTAAAAATTTTAATGAGATTTTTGGGTATTTTAGCAACGACTTCCTGAAGTATTGCAGCTCGAAAATTATTTTAACGCAATCTTAATATTCAAAAAAAAATCTCAATAATGATATTAATTTAATAAACGAGATCATTTTGTATGAAATTTTTTTTAAAAAATATTTTTGCCCGATTTTAATTTATAAAATGTATTGCTTCACAAAAATAGAAACGTTTTCTATGTTTTCATGCTGTCTTAAAAAATTACATCGTATTTTCTTTTCCATTATTAAAAAAAAGAAAGAAAAATAATGTAACTTTGAATAGTTTATGTGATAAATAATAAAAGAAACTTACAGTCTCGAGAATGTAAGAAGATAAATGAACCAGTCTGTTCATTTGTTCATGTTTTGATGTCGGAGGTCGTTATTCTATTACGATGCATCTGAACGATGAGGGTAACACAAGTATTAAACCATTAAAATAACACAATTTTTATTAGTATCCCAATTTGATGTTTAAAAGTGTTTTGAGGAAGAAATCGTGAGTTTTAAATTGTGTTTAAGAAATTTAATTGCAAATAAACACTAAACAAAGCCAAAATTTCCGGTGAACTATCTATTATTAGCTAGTCAGCAAAGATAGCTGTCAATAAAGAAAAATATGTGTAAGTGTTGTGCTTAATAGAACAGAACACTTCACTTAGTGCCTGTTTTTATAAATGAATACAATTATAGTTGTAATGTATTATTCAAATTGAGGCAACAGAGTTAAAATATTTATTTCTAATTAAAGACAATCGATGATATACGATTCAATTGCAGATAAATGAAGGTTTAATGTCCTATTCTATACATTTAACATGAGTTCCAGCTATTAGGACCGAAATGTCGAGGCGGGAATTGATTTCTTGAACAGAACACTTCATTTAGAATTACCAAAAAAACTATTTTGGTAGATCGAAACGTACATCTAAAATCCATTTTTTTAATTCTAATTAGAATTTTGATTAATTAAAAACTAATCAAGATTTTGGAGTTTAGCCACGATATCTTGAAAACGTATTATTGTCGAAAATTAATTTTAAATCTATTTTTAAAATTTCCATTTCGTTCATAATATCAAATAAACTTTGATGAATATGAGCACATTTATGAATACGTTTCTTATCCATAATTTTTAACAATAGATTTCACTGTTGAGATAAATTCAGATCATTTTTATTGGTCCGTTAAGCATTTAAAAGCGTGATTTTCTTCTACTTTAAAAAATTAAGCAAAAACAAAACAAAGTATATATATATAAACTCTAATTTTAATTTCCAAAGTTTTGTCTGAATTTAATCCATAGTAACTTCATTCCAAAATGTTCTCTTTTTTCCGGATCCAATTCCACTTTTTCTATTTAATAAATCAAATGAAGTTTTTTAAAAAAAATACTGCGTCATCTGTCTCCACTTGCTGTGTGAAGGGGCAGAGAATGATAATGTAAACATATACTAAAGGATTCCTGCGTTTCTCTGGTAAAGTTCAAAACATGTGAGAATTCCTATCAAAATTGCCATCTGTCAGATTTGTGAGAATATCTTGGTATAAAAAAACCAAAGATAAATTTTTCATCCCTTTTTTAAACTATTTATGTCTTTGTGACTTTCCCCTTTTTATGTGTGCCATGCTGCTTGTACATAAAGCGTGCCTCTCGAGATGGAATAAAAAGAAATTAAAAATTCAACCTGTCTTCTTGTATCTGACTGGACTCTGCTTTAAAAACAAAATTAATATGGATTGCGTTAAATATATGTAATATTACATATAGTTTTCTCGTAAGTCGAGGAGTTGGTACATATGCTTATTTTAATTATGGAAATCACAAAACAATCAGCAGTAAATCTAGTA
>JAOUZG010026507.1:2514581-2536465 GCA_026289955.1 Argiope argentata | reverse complement strand
ATCGTTCAAAATTTCAATGAGAAAATATTTTAATCGTTCAAAATTTCCATGAGAAAATATAATCGTTCAAATTTTCAATGAGAAAATATCGCAATCGTTCAAAAATTCAATGTGAAAAAATATCGTAATCGTTCAAAACTACAATGAGAAAAAATTGTAATCTTTCAAAAATTCAATGAGAAAAATATTGTAATCGTTTAACATTAACCTTCTCTTTTTAGACTTCCCCAGCATTTAAAATTACAGTATTGGAATTATATCTAAGTTTCCGTGAATACAATAACGGATAAACGTAGTTATCTAGAGAGATAAAATTTATATGTAGTCTTATAGCAAATCTGTGGATTTCGTTCACATTTTAATCAAATTCTGTAGAAGTATCTATCTTCTTGTCTGTGTGTATATGAATGTGATAAGGCTAAAACATAAAAAGCTAAGTGGATGAAATTAGATGTATAATTTGTCATCGAAATTGTAGATCTGCATCAATTGCTGGAAAAAATCTGCAACGAAGTAGATGTCCATCTGGTTTTTTACCTGTATATGAATGCAGTTATTGGAAAATCCAATGACACAGATAAATGAAATTCGGCATGTAATTTTGTGAATAAAATAGTAGTTCTTTTTTATTTGGGTTCAGTCCAATGAAAAGAATTTGTATAAAATCGATATTCAGTTTTTTTTATTGTACTACTAAACATACCAAAGGAAGTGGGAAATTATCGCGTGTTCTTCCTTAATAAAAAATACTCTCTCTCTCTGTTCCATGCATTTCATTTCCCTTCTATGATCTCAATTAAAATTTGACCTGTAATCTAAAAGCGGAAATTAAAAATTCAACTAATCTAACAAAACGTTAGCTTAATTGAAATATGCAACATTTAAAATGTAATTGCTTGGCGACGCTGCTGTATGTGAGCCGAATATGCTTCAGACTTATGCTGAGTTTTCACTCGGTCAGTTATAAAAGCTTCATAGCGCATGCGTAGAAAGGCTCAAAAGTACCGTTTGGTCAATAGCAAGTACTTATTCCGACGAGAAAGCAGCATGCTGTAGTATTGTATACTTTTTTCCCTTACACTTTCTCACGTTCGCCTAATTTGGCGATTTTTTTTGCTTGAAAAAATTAATCACTTATCGTAATTAATTCCAACATCTTTGCGCTTCGCTCTCTCTCTC
Source organism: Argiope argentata (assembly GCA_026289955.1). Taxonomy (NCBI): domain Eukaryota; kingdom Metazoa; phylum Arthropoda; class Arachnida; order Araneae; family Araneidae; genus Argiope; species Argiope argentata. The sequence goes on along the minus strand of JAOUZG010026507.1, from coordinate 2,535,286 downwards.
TGTGTGTGTGTGTGTGTGGGGGGGATGGGTGTGTTCATTTAATTTTCTGTTTCTTTTCTATAGTTTTCCAAATATCCATCATGTTCATATTGTGAGTAGTGAAAAATAAAATTCCAAGAGCAGCAATTTATACCCCAAGCATGAAATTGTGGCAAACATAAATCCATCCCTTTTTACACATGGCCGTCTTATAATGTGCCGAGTGTAAACTTGGCGTTAATTTATATCTTAGAAGAGTTTGTTTACTGTTACCACAAAATTCCAGTTTATTCTAACTCAAAATAAAACATTAATCTGAAGACAGATCAAATATTTTACTGCAATATGATACCGTTGAATATATAAGTATTTTTCAACTTTAAAAGAAGTAAAAAAAAATTTGGTGCAATCTTTTCATAAATTGTCAAGAAAAAACGCCAAAATTTGGCTCGTTAATTAATAAAATTATAAAGATTATTATAATTAATTAAATTATTAAGAAAACATTCCATTATGTACTTCTTCATTATCTAAAGTATAATTTTTTAATTTTTGAAACATTGGGTCAAGCGATCTGATTTGTTGAGTGGCGACACACACAAAGATAAACATTCATTTTTGGGTAAAAGTGACGTTTACCGCGCCAAAGATGCCAAATGGCCAATAAAGATGACGGGCAAAATAAACAAACACTTCTATGGGATAGTTACGGTTACCACTTTTCTCAATATAATTATGATTTTTTTTTTTACCAATAAACATTCTTTTTTTTTTCTGAAGCAAAATTTTTTAACTTGAAACTAGTAGCTTCGCTTGCACATTGAACATAAGGACTGTGTGGATGACATAAACAGTAAATAACTGAGAAAGACAAAGACGCAAAAAGAATGGATTTAATAGGAAGTTTTATGTATAGGGAATTTATTAAAAAGGGTTGAAACTCAACCATTGTAGGAAGTAAACAAAACATCAATAGGGTTACTACAAGAGCGTTGGGTTGGGTTGCCATATTGGCGGCAAACTCAGGGGCACACTAATGACCACTTTAACCCATTTTTGTTATTGGAAGAAATTATAATATGATTAGAAAATCGAATTATTTAAATTAGAATTTTTGCGGGATGTAGAAATCATTACTATCGAATGATATATTTGGAAATTATCGCCGATTAACATCAAATTATTATTTAATTAAAAATTAGTTAAATTCAAATTTCTATCTGAATCAATTACTAAACTATGACTGTACATAATTATGAGTTGTAGTTGGCGCAAAGGTCAGATATGGCTATGCTGCACCAATGTATATAATTCTGAAGCCTTTGAATACAGACACACATTTGTCTTATATTATTATTGGATGTGTAATATAATAATTTCAAAATTTAACATATACCACAGCCGTCATTCATTCCTTTCATTTCTCAGACGGTCTATATAAAAGTCTACCCACATCTGTCTCGTGTCTAAGGAGATCGAAGTAGGCAACCCCCTCCGTGGTAGACCGAAATGTGCTTCTTTCTTTCTTCGCCGATACGCTGCAATTCGATACTCCACAAAGGATTATGCAATGTGGGCATTGTTGCAGAAGCAATGCATCAATGCTTCCCACGACAAAGAGTCCCCACTGCTTATCCCTCAAACTGTAATCCTATTACCTGTTGCTGCATAGAAACGAAACACGCGTCCGTCCGTATTTCAGAGAATGTCTACCAACTCAGAAACTTATTACGAAAGAACTGGGTTTCGGAATTATTATGAAAGTCTTATTGTAAATCCTGGGGATTTTTTTCCTATTATTTGTTTTCTCGTGTAGTAGATTTCTTTTTTCTGATTTCGTTCGGATGCTCTTAGATTTGATAGGATCCAGTTTTCTGGTGCAAAAACTTTTTTTGATTATGCTGCGACAAACTTGTGATGTGAGCTTTGAAACCTACATCAAAAATTTAAAAGAAAACTGAAATGAGTAATCCGAAATTTCTATGAATGGTACTGCTTTAAGGATTGATTTTTTTTGTATCTTTATTTTATACTAACTTTTACCCGCAGCTTCGTACGTACACAGCTAGACTAAAAACAATTTATTTACCGTGGGTACCTGAAATAACACAAAACAACAAATGACGTCCGTATTTCTTTAAAATCAAATCAAGTTTTTTTTTATTTATAGCTAGCAACAGTATTATACACATAACTTTTGAACTTTTAATTGAAATGAAAATGCAACTGTTAACAAATACAACACATTGCGTATACTTCAATTTTCAATGTCAACTGGAGAAACGCAAATTCATGCATTTTCTACGCAGTTAGGGTAACACAATGCAGCTTAAAATTTTTTTAATTTCCTTTATTCTGTTTTAATAGAATTTGAAACTACTTTAAAATAAATCCGTAAAATCGATTATTTGACAACGTTTGGTTTTAAATGCATCAAACACTAAGAAAATAAACAGAATCGTTTGAAATAATCGGTTGAAAATATGTTAACTTCATTCAAGTAGGGGAAAAACAAATCGAAGTCTTACTTAATTGACGATGGGGAAATGAATATTTTTGGCGGAAAAGTTGGTTTTTAATTAATAAAAAATTAACGACTCAATGAACCGGAATAAATAGTTGCCTGAGTCTTCTTCTAGACTATAATCTATATGTGCGCTAAGTTTCATCCAACTTCGATCAGCCGTTCTGGTGCGATTGACTAATCTATCCATCCATCCATCCAAAATTTCACATTTATAATCAATCAACTGGCTTTTACCCGCGACTTCGTACGCTTGGAAATTTTGATGTGTATGTATGAGAATTGGCGATCTGATCACAATTTAAAATGCCATCATATCGTATCATTATGGTGCTGTTGAAAACAATTTTCGACCCCAAAAATAGTTTGTCGCCAAATTTTAGCGAAATGGCAGAATGTGGCGCGAACGTCAACAGTAGTGTTTCCAATTGTAAGGTTTAGGTGAACGCTTAACGGAGGTATAGAAACAAAATCAATAAATTCAGAAAAATGGATTGCATATACAAAAAAAATTGGTACTTTTCCGTACCTAGCCAGACGCAAAAGAAAAATAACCAAATAATGCAAAATTCAAATTTTAACAAGATATATATGTATATACAAGTAGAGCGTGTGTTTAATAACAGGAATTTAATAATTAATGAATTAATATTTTAAAAACTTAATAATAAACTTAATCAATAAATTCAGAAAAATGGAATGCACATACAAAAAAATTGGTACGTTTCCGTTAGCCGGGCGCAGATGAAAAATTACCAAACAATGAAAAATTCAAATTTTAACAAGAAATCAAGAAATGTGTGTGTATGTGTATGTGTGTGTGTGTGTGTGTGAGAGAGAGAGAGAGAGAGAGTCTAAAAACAGGAATTTAATAATTAATGAATTGAAAAAACTTTATTAACATCAATTTTCATCCACTACAATTTTTTAAAAAAGTACTTGAACTTGAATGGATGAGTAAAAAGTATTTTAATAACAACTGAAAAATTGAACAAGATATTTATATATATTAGGAGAGTGTAAACCAATTGTAGAAATTGAAAAAAAAAGGTAAACCTACAGAAAATGCACGTTTAGAAAAACTAAAGAATTCTCCGATGACTTAAATCGGCAAGTTCTAAATATATCCTTGTTTTTGCTTCGTACGTAGAAAATAAGCTCTTGTATTAAATGAAAATATGAGAACCTTCTCATCTGGAGCCAATAATAGTTGAATGGCATATTTCAAAAAGATGAATTGTCTATCAGAGATTTTTGTAAACGAGATGGGGGGAAAATGAAATACGAGCATTGCATCATAAAACTTTTATTGATAATGCTATTCTTTTCAGAGGTATTTAAGAAGTTTGGAAGTTTTTGTATTTTGACGATGTTATGCGTTTGTAACAAACGATTCGACAGAAATGTTTTTCAACAAAATTTTTCGTTTATTAATATGTTATAACTCATTACACTTCGCGACATGATTAATATTTATAACATTAGTTATATATCAATTAAAAATAATAATATTAAATTTGTTTAATTTCACTAGGTTGATCTTCTCGTGAGTTGCCTCAAACCAATTAAAAATTCAATAAAACAACTCGAAATAAACTTAAAATTATCAAATTTATTAAAAATAATTATGAATTGATCAGCTTTACTTAGTTATATTTTTTTAGAAATTTCATTGGATTATTAAATAATTTCATAGAAGAAATTTTACATAAAAGAAATGCGTTTGAACAAAATTATTATAAAACTTTAAGGTTAAAATAAATGCAATTAAGGAATATTTACTTTTGCAAGTATTTATGAAATAAAATTACCTGGGCAATATCTTTGATTAATTTTTACATATTAATTACTGTCCACCTTTTGTTTTCTTTTATATGTGAATTTTTAGATTCCGAATAAAAATTTTGAAGCAGAAAATGTATTAAAGTAATACTTGTACCATCTACAGAAATTAAGAAGAATATTTTTCCCCCGGAATGATTGCGTTTTGTTACTGCTATTGTACAGCAGCAGTATTGGTACTAGTTCTTTTAGCAGTACCTTTATCTTAAAAAATTACAGAATGTGGCAATGGGTCTTTTTATCGCGCATGCGCCGTGATAGACTGTTAGGGTAATGTTAGATAATTTTCTTTATCAGAAAGAAGTATTATTTCTTTTATTGCTTTTCGTCTAAATATTGAAAATGTTGAAAATATTGCATTTAGACCATTGTTGTATTTAGATATTGCGTGGAAAATGAAATAAATAAGTGATTATATTTGTACTTTAATAGACAATATAATCTATTCGGCACTATTGTGGACGCATATTTTTACGCATAAGTATTAAAATATAAATAGTTCATATATCTTTTTTTTTAATTCTTTAAAACGTATTATAGCATTTTTTTAAAAAAAGAAATGATTTATTTTTCCTAAATTCCATTCCAGGCCACTTATTGTCATGTCAGAACGTGATGTTGTTTGTTTATTGAAGTTTTTGGCGTCAACCAAAATCCGTAGGCGAAAGATTAAAATTTTATTATCTGCACGAGCATCTCAAAAAATCAGCTTTTATTAGCGTGTTGCTATTGCATTTACAAAAACTCTGATTTAAAAAATAAGTCAGGGACTACAGCAAATAAAACCTTTAAAAATGTAATTTTGAGCGCGTGATTGTATGAAATGAAATAAATAGGAAATGTGATATTTTTTTCAAACAATAAATGCGAGACAAAGTTTTTTTTTTTTTTGCATCGTTTGCAATACTAAAGTGACTCATTCGATGAAACGATTAAAATGAATAAAAATATAACTTAACTTGCTGACATGATTCATTGAAATATGCATTGCAGATTTCATTTTAATCTTTATTATTATTTTTATTTTTCTATTGCTCTTTCCTTATTATCTAATATAAATTTATTTGGAGCAAAATTGTATATGATTTTACAACTCCAATCAAATTCTATTTTCTTAAGAAATAATTCTATTATACGCATTCAATGACTTTTTTATAAGAATTTTGTTTTCTGAACTGAAATTTACTTTAAACTATCAAAAAAAAAACCTCAAAACTTAAAATACATAATCTGTATTATTTTAATATTTAACCGAAACGTTTATAGCCAGTTTTGTTTACTTTCTTCAAAAATTCAAACACCTGGATTGTTTTCAAGATCTTTAAATTGAATTAAAGTATTGCTTTGAAAATTGTCATTAAAGCGTTTTTTTTTACTCCAGACTCTTCAAATATTTATTTTATTAAAAATACATTTTATAATACTGTTTTATTTAAATATAAATTTATATTTTAGCAATAAAACAAGAAAATTCATATTTATGACCTCTTTTTTTATTTCAAAACCCACTGTTAAAAGAAACAATATTCTTTAAAGAAAAGTGGAATACTGTAGTTTTTCTGATTTTAAGTTTGAAAAATATTCATCATCTGTATCCATCTATTTTTCTCCTTTTTTTATTGTTTTTTTATTTGAATTTTTAGAGAAATTGAATTTTTTTCTAGTCCCATCAGCTTTGAATTGGCAAAGTTTTTTTTATATATATTTCAAGTCACTTTTGAAAATCTTATATTTAACATTACAAACGTTATTTTAATGTATTTTTTCTTGATGTTATGAATGTTATTTTCTTTATATACATCAGAATTTGGGATTAATAGCAAGTCATAACTCAGCAATTTTGTAACATTTTCAAGACTTATGATAATTTTTGCCCATTTTTAAAAAAGAATATTTCTTTCCGAAATGTTGCATTTTTTTTCCTTTGAATATTGGATTATTCCTTTGAAAAAGCGTGTGTGTTCGAGGTTATAAATAAACTTTGCTGCGTCAGACATTTATTATTTAACATCAACGAACTTCCAACTTTTTTCATTCTTAATTCATTTCCCCATTTGCTTAGCAATATATAAAACCAATTCTATACTAAAAATCTTTATTTGATGTTTTTTTTATTCAAGAAATGCAATTTAATATCTTCACGAAATAAGTATCTCAAAAATGCTTTTTCAAAAAGCACCTTTAGAAAAGGATATGAAAGGAGCTGCTTATAGCAAATATTCGTTTTTACTCTTAGAATTATAACTCAGAAAATTGTGGCAATTTTATTCTTAAGTTCTCTCTTCAGAAAACTCGTTTTATTTTTAGAATTTTTATTTCACTTTATAATCTGGAGTTCTAGTGGTCCTTAAAAGCCCTTTAAAGCTACTTAATTTTTTTTTTGTTAAAAGAATTTTTGGAGTTTCTTAATTTTATTCTGAGGTGCCCTCAGCTTCATTATTTTTAAGAGGAATAGCTGAGGAACAAACACACTTTGGCTAGAATATTCCTTAGCAAGGACAGGATTTTGGTTCTTATGCGCTAATGTATGCGAAGATTGAATGTGTTACACTGAATTCTTTATTTTCATACGAATACACGTACGCTTTGACTTTTAACTTCCATTACTTTAAAGAATGGACTTTTAGATTCTTTCTTGCTTGCGCATTTTTACTTAGATGTTCCATTATATGTTTTAATGCGCATGCTGCTCTGTTACTAGCATCTAGTCGGTTTTGAATAAAGTTTTAAATAGTTTAAAATATTCAAAATTTTCAGTAAAAGGATCATTTTTTTAAAAGTAAGATTATAAGTGCAAAATTAGTTTTAAATTTATTTTTATTTAAACAAAAGCGAAACAATTAATTATTCCATTTCAAATCCAAAGAAAGATATGTAGAGGAATTCGTAGTAACTAAACAGAAAAATCTATAACTGAGCATAATCTTAATTTTAACTACATTTACATTGTTAACTATGTTATTAGTATTTCTATTTAAACTTCAGCTTTACTGTGACTGTAATGGTGGACCCACACTTTTTCAGTTGTATGGTGGGGAACAGGTTAAAAAATGCTGTTCTGTTCCATGGCAAGTCTTGTCCTGATGCAGCAACTACATAACATTGCATAGTTTTTGTTTTGTTTTTAATCTCTTACTGCTTGTACGTTTGTATGATTATGAGTATTTCCTAGTATAATTAATATTCCTAGTATGAATAATGGTTATGTAACGATAATGCTTAATTATCTAAGCAAAATTTTATTTTGTTATCTTATAAATGTAAAAGAGCAACATCTTTTATATAGTGGAATTTATATATATAAACTTATTTATATCATGTGCCTCGGAAACAGCTCTAGCGATTTGGGTTTTATATTTATATATGATCTTGCTAATTTTTATCTATATAGGTATCTTTCGAAAAGGATACGATTTTATATACAAAAAAATTTTTTTAAACTTTATAATTAACTATTAGAACTTTCTCCTACCAGATGTCATGCTGACAATGTTATATAGCATCATCTTTCACTCGATTTCATCATGGGAAAACTGTATGAGTAGAAAAATATAAGTAATCACGGATAAACAATAAAATGAATACTGTATTGAATATCGTTTTGAATTGAGTTAAACTTAGTACGCTCATAATTTTTTTATTTAAATGATTACTTCATATATAAGTAATTATTGAAAAATATTTATATATAATCAGTAAGTGATTCGTATTTAAATATTTTCGTTGAAAAAACACGATTTTGGAACAAAAAAAAATCTATCGAGTGAGACCTTGGAATTCCAATTATTGGTCAATTAATAATTTAATTACTGAAAATTACTACCTGAATTTTTATTTAGATTTTTTTCTATATTTAAAATACAACTATTTTTGTTAATATAATTTTCTTTGTATACTAACTTTTTATTTAAAGAAAATTCAAATAATAAAACTGATTGATCCATGAAACTTTGAATATCATTATTTTACGCCAGTTATTGAGTATCCACATGAAATCGAGTTCGAAAACTGGATAATCTTTCTCGAGTTAGTTTTTTAATTATCTAAAATCGTCTAAAGCAATAATGTTGAAAGTTTCATAACTTGGTAAATTTTGTTCACAGAAGAAAAGATTTTTTTTTTATTTAAAATTTTCGGGCGTCTAAATTATTTTTTTTTTCTAAATATGCCTACCATACTAGGGAAGTTGTAAAAAAAATTTAGAGCTGGAAAAATTTCATAAATACATTCATTAATTCGAATTTCATAAATCGTTAATTTTTCCGTCATTTAGAACATATTTTTATTTGAAATTATTTATCTATCCATTTTTGGAATTATTTATTCATCTCTAAGGCTAATAAATTAGCTATTGTGTCATCTTTAAAGTGGACACGCCTTATACATATTTGACAATCACAGAAATTAGTGGAGGATAGTACGTTATCTGAAGGACTTGTTCTTCGTGAATATAACAAGGATACAATTCGGTTTTAACGGCAACCAAAAAACGCCAAGAAATATTTCGCCAAATTATAAAAACATACTCAAGTTGATAAATGAAAATTTTGAAAGTGCGAATCAACCGCTATATAATTTGGCAATTGAAATCGCCAATTTAGCGGGGGGGGGGGGAATTTATTGGCACTTTTTGGCCGCCGTTACAACTGACAAGTGTCATTATATGTGTTATATTCTCAATTACATCTCCGCCTTGGGCTTCAACAGTTTTTCTAAAATAGTACATTGCGCCATCGGCGATTACTTTTACAATCATTGCTGTAATACTTACAATATCGAGGGCCACACAATCATCTTCATATCCTCAATTAAAATTGTTTATGAGGCTTTTCTTAATTAATAGTTAATGGAGGGCGATTCATTGGCGATAATTTCGTTGGTTAAAGTATTCTTACAAACGGGCAAACGCGCACCGAAGTAGAAAACATTGGCGACGCTTCAAACAGAGCTTCGCGCCTGCCGAGTTGATTTGGCGAGGGGAATATTCTGGCAGCCCCCAGACAATTCCCGATACATAGCGTTGCTTCGCCTGAACGCTCACCCGGCTATGTAAGGGACGGGTTGCCGCAAGCGGCAGCTCCTCTCAGAAGCGAAGCATTTCGCTGGGCAAGCAGATTACTTTTCTCGCCTGTTATTAGGGAGCTGTGTTTACGGTTAATGTTAACGTTTTATTACTGAACTCGCTGTGATTTACTGATTGCTGTGCTACACGATAGCTATTTTGCTGTATGTTTTTATTGTGCTTAATGCTTGCATTTACGCTGTAAGTGATTGCTGACTGCTTGATTGTGTTTATCTGAAGTTTTACTTTATCAAGTCATCCTTATCCCCCGGGGGGCAGCTTGTAATTGAGGATGAGATGCTTCCGGTATGGTAGTTGGATCTCGCCAACCCGGTGGTTAACAGTGGGAGTTAGTCTCCCCCCTCGATGACGAGACGTACTCCCTTCGGGGAGGGTTGTACCTGAGCCGGTGACGGCCATTAGGACTCAACCACAGTTCCCGAACTTTGCTGTTGCGGCGGTCCGATCATTCAGTGTCGATCGTTAATCCGTGTGCCTTCGTGGCAGGTTGTAGAGTCTGTTCTATGACTTATCAAGTCATCCTGTAAATAGCTTTAAATAAATTTGTTTGTGCTGTCCTCAAGTAAAGTCCATTCAATCCGAACCCGCTACGCTAAAAACGTAACAGTAGGATTTTTGACAACAATTGTATAAACAGATACTCGTTTTCTCCTTCTAAGTTAGAAGCGAGTTCTTAGGGTTGCAATGCCAATTTGGCTCTGGTGCTACATTTGGCGAGTTAAAGTTCTTCCATAGTTAATTAATTTATTCCTTCCCTAAAGCCTTTCAATCGAGGAGAAAGCTCTCTTAACTTTTTTTATGCTCTATTCCCATATCAACAATTCTGAACAAAATATTTGCAGTCGTTGCCACTCCCTTTCTTGAAAAGAAGAATTTTAAAATCGATTATTCCAAACCTCAATTTCCAAAATAATGCATATTCAATGAGTTCTTTGAAAGTTAAAACCCTCGAAATAATTTCAACTGAACCTTAAAAACATCCATGCGCATACCAACCAAACAATCCATTATTCTTGTCTGTAAAATTATTCGCGTTGTTAAACTCTATCAATTTCATAATTTCGTTTTTCTTTCGATCACGGCGCGTGGAGGCGTTAATGTATTCCGGAGAGGCCTTTGTATTCTAAAGAGATTCATTAAACTGTCTTCTTCCTTCAATTTTGAAAAAAAAAAGCAGTGGTCTCCCGATGTTGTTCATCATTGTGATTTATGGGGGGTTACAAGAATGGTTAAACAGTTATTAACTTGTCTTGTCTGCGGTCTCAGACATTGTCTGTAAAGATAGCTATTAAATGTCCCAAGAAAAAAAGTTGATAGACATGGTATAGTGGAGGCACTTTAACTGTAATTGAATTTAAAAGTTGCATTTTTTTCTATTTTATGTTCGTTTTGTTATTATTTTATCGATGGTTTTGAAATGATTTTATCATTTATTGACTTTTACATACAAGCCATCGTTGTAATTAATTTTAACGGTTAATTTATTAGAAATTACTATTACTGATAACATCATTAAAAATACTGATATTTGTTCTTACTTATTACTGGTTTTCATGTTTATTTTATGATGTCAAAGATGTAAAAATTAATTATGCTTTCTGATTTCTCATTCTTTATGTGTTTCAAACTACAAATGAATTTATGGAATTTTTAAATTTATTTTTGAAAAAAAATGATGAGGAGAAAATGATTCTTTTTGTTTTAAAAAAATAGCAAAAAAGCAACTTATGAGGGTTTTTTTAAAAAAAAAAAACATAAATATTATTCATTCTCAGATTCCAGTTGTTTGCTCATCATATTAAAAGTATTATCTATACTACTATTATAAATGTGAAAGTTTGGATGGATGATTTAGACAATCACGCGAGAACGGCTGAAGGAAATTGGATGAAATTTAAAAAAGAAATAGATTAAAATCTAGAATAGAACATAGGTTACTGTTTATTCCCGTTAGTTGAGTGGTTAATTTTTTATTGATTGAAAACTAACTTTCTGGCGAATAATCTTCATTTCCCCACCGCCAAATGAGTAAGGCTTAGCATGTTTTCGACCGGTTGTTTCAAACATTTCTGCTTATTTTCTTAGTTTTTGATGCATTTAAAATTAAAAATTGTTAATTAAACGATCTTTCGGAATCATTTAGAATTAAGGTACTTTTCCGTTAGCCGAGTGCAAGCGAAAATTCGCCAAAGAAATTTGGCGGAATTCTGCACTATTTGGCGATTTTTCGCTATAAAATCACTGTAAAGAATTTGGCGGAACTGTACATCATTTGGCTTTCCTTTTCGCTTGCACCTGGCTAACGGAAAAGTACCAAATTGAAAAATAATAAAGGAAATTAAAAATTTCTAATTCGTATTACTTCAACTGACGTAGGAAACAACAGCACCATAATCATATGGTTTGATAACATTTTACATTGTGATTAGACTACCAGTTCTCATATACACATCAAACTTTCTACGCGTACGAAGTCGCGGGTAAAAGCTAGTCAGTAATAACAGAATAGCAACGGCAATATCAACAAGCTTTGTTGGTCTATAACATATCATACCAATTGAAAGTATTAAGTGCGATGACCATTACGCATTTCACTAATTATCTATGCACACAAAGTACCCAAGTAATTGGAGAACAAAAATGACGCACGGTGAATGTAAAAGGCCAAGAGAGAAAGGTTTAATTGGTCAATAAAACTTATATATTGGCCAGGTCACTGAAGTTGTGGATGGTATGTGGAGGAACTGGTGGCCCATTAATAACATATCTATGAGGTTATCTGATTATGAGGTTTCATATAAAATAAAGATATCAAAAATAAGACCAATTGTTGTATTTCAACATGAATCATAAATATTTCCTTTAAAAATATTGTAAGAGTAGTTTAATAATTATAAATATTATTTTGTAAATAGTTATGAACTCAGATTGGCAACAGTGATATTTTTGGAACTTTTGATTTTTATCATGTCAGAACATGATGTTTTTGGCATGAGGGTTTTGGCGTCAATGAAAATCCGTAGGAGAGAAATAAAAAAAGATTATTATCTGCACGAGCATCTCAAAAAAATCAGCTTTTAATAACGCGTTGCCATTGCATTTGAAAAAGCTCTGTTTTAACAAAAATTACGTTTATGACTACGGCAAATAAAACCTAGAAAAATTTCATTTTGAGTAGGCGATTATACGAAATGAAATAAATAGGAAATGTGATATTTTTTTAAACAATCAATGCGAGACAAAGTTTTTTGGATCGTTTTCAATAGTAAAGTGACTTATTTGATGAAACCATTAAAATGAATGAAAATATAATTAACTCGCACGCGCACATGGTACTTGGCCGTTCAAAAAATGATGTTCTGACATGATACATTGAAATATGCATAGCAGATTTCATTTTAACCTTTATTTGTTGTTTTGTTTTAAAAACAATACTAAAAATATGGATGAAAATGAGTAGTATGGTATGAAATAGTACAGTATGGTATGAAAATGAGTAGTATGGTATGAAATAGTACAGTATGGTATGAAAATGAGTAGTATGAATGAAAATGAGTAGTAACCAGTATCTTTTAACGGTATTCCTTTGAAATTTTCATATAAATTATCTTATACGACTGCCTTCAAACTGTAAAAATAAAATTATCTTAAATCTTTTTTTAAAAAATATTTGCTATAAATACTTGTATTTCAATAAATATTCAAGTTATTTTCTCCGCATTTTAATATACCGCTTCACTGGCATGTTATCATTTCTGTATTTAATATATTTTGGTTGAAAACTTATAAGCAAAAAAATAAGCAGAAATTTTTGATTTTTTTAGAGTTTTTATATATTCTGGAATATATATACTAATTTAACGGAACTTTGTGCAGTTTCTATAAAGTAAAATAAGTAAAAATATTTCATTTAAATCTGAAAAAAACGTTGATTTTGACTTGCTTTGATCTCGCTTAACTTCTTTCGTTTTTGTAAGATTTGAAAACGATGGAATTTTTTATACTCAGTTTTCAATCATTTCTTGGTATGCTTGAATTTTCAAATTTTAAGCACTCATGTTACTGATGACAGTAGTGTATTTTAATGTTTTTGAAACTTAATTTTTTATCATGTGAGAGCATGATGTTGTTTTCGTTAGAGGGTTTTGAATAATTGAAGGCAACGAATAATTGAAATTCGAAATCTTGTAGACAAGGAACAAAGTATAGATGTCAATATTCATCAGCATCTTTTAATCACGTGTATTTTTACCTGCTTTTACCGGTATTGTATTATTATTGTATCTGCTTCTTTGAAAATAGATGCTTTTTTTAAAGGTTGACCTGCTTTTACCAGATTTTCTTCATTACTACGTATGCTTCCTTGACAGCAGATGGTGACTTCCAAAATAAATAAGCAGTTTCGCCGTTATATAACGATACACAAAACACGCGGTATCGTGCCACTATATATTAAAGTCGGAGAGATGACCTTTGCGCATGCGCATTGCTTTTCAAAATGGTGTTCCCTCCCCCCCTTACACTAGTCCCTTTATATATTTTGGATGTTTCATGTGAAGTTATAATGTAGATAATTATAAATGCAGAAAAGTTCATGCTAATATATTTAAGTATAGAGAAAGCCGAGAGGTGTTTTTCTTAGTGTTTTTATCGTTGTTGTTTTGTTTATTATCATGTCAGAACATGATGTTGTTTTTGGGGGAGGTTTTTTGACGTCTACAAAAAATCCATAGGCGAAAAATAAAAATTTTATTATCCTCACGAGCATCTCAAAAAATCAACTTTTAATAACGCGTAGCCGTTGCATTTACGAAAGCTCTGATTAAAAATAATAAGTTAATGATTACTGCAAATAAAACATTTAAAAATGTCATTTTGAGCATGTGATTATATGAAATGAAATAAATAGGGAATGCGATAATTTTTTAAACAATGAATGCGAGACAAAGATTTTTGGATCCTTTGCAATACTAAAGTGACTCATTCAATAAAACCCTTAAAATGAATAAAGATATAATTTATCTTGCACGAGCACGTGGTGCTTGGCCGTGGAAGAAATTATGTTCAGACATGATACATTGAAATATACATAGCGGATTTCATTTTAATCTCTTAATTGATTTTAATTTTCATTTCCTAAGTGTTATTAAAATTCTAAGAAATTTCATAATATTTATAAATAAAAAAACAAAAAGTATTAAATTAATTGATTGATTAAATAACTCTTCTTTTTTTCAGTGCATTAAAAAAATGCTTTCAAATCTAATTTTTGCTAAATATATTTGTGATAAGCTTCTGAACTCTAGACGTCAAAAAATTTTGAATTCAAATTTCGTTTAAGAAAATAACTTTCTTCAAACAATTAAATGTAAAACTTCACTCTGAATATCCCGACATGATACATTGAAATAGGCATAGCTGATTTCATTTTAATCTTTTATTCTAAACTGTTCTGCGCAATTATCTCAACTTTATTATCTTTTCTTCGTTATCTTGAACATTATCTCTGCGCCATTATCTCAAAAGTATGTAATAGATTGTTTTTTTTACATTACATTATATTTTAAAGTCTGTTTTCATTCAAATGTACGGTTATTGAAAGAGTTAATGATTATTCTTTAAATTATATATATATATATATATATATAATCACATAACTACAGTAATGATTATTGGTATACTCACTTTTAAGATCTGGAATTCCAAAAACCCATCAATTTACTGCCATTATCAATAAAGACTATTATTTGGAAGGTAAAATAAAATGGACCGTAAACAATGACAAGAATTGTTAAATGTTATCGATGTCAATTCAAAAGTTTAGTAATTACAATAAATGAGGAACATCCACTTCATAACAAAGGCTTTATATCATAAACTTCAAAACGAAATCTTCCATTGCTGTGATCATCTGAATAAATAACTCTGATAACCAATGTTGATGTAAGAAAATATAATTATCATATCAAGTAAAAGAAGTGGGGTGGGGAATTGTCCCTTTGCAAATGAAACAAAATCAAGTATTTTCTCATCATCCTCTTGGCAAATTCGTATCAAGTCAAATATCCACTTTTTGGAACCTTGCCAAAAGTAATTCCAAATGAGGGGTTTTCTTAAACACCGACAGGAAGTTCCGAAACTCAGTTTCCTGCGAATATTCCATCATTTTTTATGATGGCAGCATTAACCCAGTTTCTGACCCATTTCTGAGAAAATGGGAATCTCCAAATTAGCCGGATAATTTCGGCGAGAGGAATTATTGATGGAATTAGTAATCTTCCATTGGGGTGGAAATTTGGAAGAACAAAGAATTTTCTTAATAGTTGAGGAATTTCTCTGTTTATGGGATCCATTGTGTTGTCCGATATAAATGCTCTATTAAATATCTATCCTGTTATTGAAATTTTCTTCATTAAAATTACTAATTATTCATTCATTTTTTTAAATTTTTAAGTGTATAAAAATTAAATATTAAATATTTTAAATTTAATTATAATTTGAGACATTTATATTACAAGAAAAATAACTCAAAAATAAATATTTTGGGATATACAATAGATTCATAAATATTAAAGGAATTAACCTTTCTCTATTGAAGAATTTGAGGTAACTAAATGTTCCATCATTGCAACAGCTCGATAACACGGCCACAGAAAGCATGTCCCATGATTGTAATGAAGGTAACTAGACCCTACAAAAATTCTAAAACCACCAGAAACGATGGAAATCTAAATAGACTCAATAAGATAGTCGATATCTTACCAAAGTTTTATTAGATTAGTAAATGATAAGTCGTTAATCCGATATCAACCGCCTTTGGAGACCAATTTATTTGTTGGTAATGTTAATCGTTTTTAATTTCAATTAGATATTTTTTACATGAGTTAATACTTATGACTCTCTAAAAAAAGTGAATCGAAACATCATCATTTAAACATCAAATTAGAGAAAAAGACGTTATATTTAAATAGATTTACACCTTTTTTATTTATTATATATATGAACATTCCTTATGGATTCGAGTCCTATGGCTAAAGAATGTTCCCATATATATTAAATAAAACAGGCGTAGGTTTATTAAAATATAACGTCTTTTTTCTATCATAATCGATGTTTAAACGATGTTGTTTCGATTCAATGTTATGTTTAAATAGACTTACGCCTGTTTTATTATCATGTCAGAGCATGATATTGTTTTTGGAATGAGATTTCTGGCCTCAACAAAAATCCATAAGTGAAAAATAAAAATTTTATTATCTGCACGAACATCTCAAGAAATTAGAGTCTAATAACTCGTTGCCATTGCATTTACAAAATTTCTGATTAAAAAAATGAGTTAAGGATAACATAGTACAACCCAAATAAAAACTAGAAAAGCGTCATTTTGAGCACGTGATTATATGAAATGAAATAAATTGGAAATTTGATATTTTTTAAACAATAAATGCGAGACGAAGTTTTTTAGATCGTTTGTCACTTTACTTTTGTAAAGTGACCCATTCAAGGAAACAATTAAAATGAATAAAAAATATAATTTAACTTGCACGAGCACGTGGTGCTTGGCCGTTCAAGAAATTATGTGCTGACATGATACATTGAAAAATGCAAGGCAGATTTCATTTTAATCTTTTTTAATATATATTTCATACGAATTCGAGTTCTATGACATCACAAAGCAATTATATATATAAATATTAGCGTTATCTATTCTAAATCACTTTCTTTCCTTTTTCAATGACGTAATTTCATTTCATTCTTTCACTATTCCAAGCGTTTTTGGTAAAAGTGTAATCAACACAAATAAAACCAATTAAAATGAAGTGGATATTTATTTCTTTTAATTTCACGTTACTATGAAGGTGGCATAAAAATCACAATTATATTATGTTCAAATCTACTGTAACTAAAGCATTTTAAAACAAAAATTATAAAGCCATCTCGTATGCTACCATTCAGGATCAGTCAATAAAAGTTTGCTGTTGGGAAGAAATCTTTCTCCTCTAATATTTTTGTGCACTTTAAGGGCGCTATCGCATTTCAATAACCAGCAGTAATGCCATCAATCTAAGCACTCATCTCCTGTTTCAGACGGATGGTCGCACTTTGGCTGGAAAAGTGGAGAGTACAGCAGGTGGTGTTGGTCGCAACGTGGCAGACTGTCTGGCTAGACTGCAACTGAATCCCTTTTTCGTGTCCAGTGTGGGTGCCCAGGAACATGCACAGGCCCTTTTAAGTAAAATGAATCACATGGTAAGCTAATTTATCTATATCATATATATAATATAATATAATATAATCTATATAAATAAAAATGATCCCGAAATGCGTTGCTAAGCGCAAAACTAGAGAACGGCTCGACCAATTCGGCTAATTTTTTTTAATAGTTTCGTTAAGACACGAGGATGGTTCTTATGGAGAGAAAAAATGAAAAAAAACTGCGAGGAAATTGGTTAAAACGAAACTTTTCTTACTTTCCCGCCAAAAATCTTCATTTCCTCCCCCCACAACAACTGAGTAAGATAGCAGGAAGTAATAAATTATGATTTGTTTAAAAAGAAATACGCGAAGTCAGTTGGTTCTCATTTATAGATAACGGGATGTTTAAAAAAGAAAGAAAATAGTTGCTTTCATTATTAATCCGTATGGATATTTAATCTATCCCTCCTCAAAATAAAGTCTGGGCAGGGAAGAAAAAAAAAGAATAACAGAGGGAAAAAAGGGTTTGTAGAAAGGAAAGTAGTGAAGAAAAAAAGGATAGAAAAAAAAGTAGGGTGTGTGTGTGTCACCATTATTTCCTTTCCAAGCTGTTTTTAAACTTTCGCATCTCCTGAAAACCAATTGTGTCTGTATTTGTTTAGTGTGTTTACATTTATGAAAATTTGAATCTCATTATCCTATAAAAACGTAGAATTTTAGACCTTTCCCTCCACCATTTAAATAAAATATCAATTGCGGGACAATCATTGCACGGATAGAAAGAGAAAGATGAGTAGTACAATGAACAGAACATCTGAAGAAAATAATACTGTAAATGAATTATATGATTATCAAAATTTGTTTGGTTTAAAAATAATTTGGTGAAAAACCTGTTATGAGGCACAGCTACATAAAATATTAAATGAAAATTTTAGCGAGCATTAATACTGGCGAACCGACTGGTCGCCTAAGGCGGCTAGTGTAATATAAAATTTTAATCAGTGCATTTTATTTGCTTTGTGATTGGTAGATAGCTAATCACCTAATCCATGCATGACATTTGAGGTTTGTTTTGTCAGCATTGCTCGAAGTATTTAAAGAAAATAATTATTACATAATAATAAGTATTTATATTCTATTTGACGGTGAAATGGTAATAAAAAAGGAAAAGTAAAGTTTTAATTAACCAAAAATGAGTTTAAGAAAGATTATTTGTTAATTCTACTTTTAAACACATCGTTTGTGGCAACAGTCATGAATAGCTTTCCGGTTTGTTTATCTTTTCGAGTAATGTAAATTTTTCATCTCTCTGCAAATAATTGTCGGATTATCTACGTATCATAAATGTTAACTCTACCTTGTTTATTTTAAAAAAAATAGTAATGAGGTGTTGAGTGGGGATTCTATGTTGTGATCTGAAAAACTAAGCGTTACATTTAGCACGTTGAAGTGTTGGCGAGTCACAACAGGCACAAATGTTCATATATCACATATTACTGCTAATTGAAAGAATGATGCAGACAGACCATTTATATTGAATTAATTGCAATTTCTAATGAAACTAATTTTTGTCATTATCATCAATAAATAGTAAGGTCAAAGTTTTAGAAAACTTTTCTGATTATTGAGGATCAAAATGCAATATTTTTACCTGGTCAGTTGTATGAATCATAGTTCAAAGCGAAATCTAAAGCTGCAATTAGAATTCAAACTAAAGTAGGTGGCAATATATACGCTCTTAGTGACAATTCAGCTATATAAAGTATTATATTAGTATCGTTTAACGGTTTGGAGAACTTTTTATTTAGTTTGTTTAAAAATTTTGATTGTATGTTTTAATTTTTTTCTGCCGAAAAATTCACACTTATGATGAGATATCTTTTGAGTTTTTTTATGGTGATATTTCTTTTCCTGAAATAATCGTACTTTGGAATTGGTCTTTTTTTTCCTTTGTATTTTTGAAATATTTTGCTGTAAAAATCTTGTACATATTTGTACTTTCGGATGTTAAATTGGAAAAGCACAAGAATTTCTCTAAAATTTTAATCGTTTAAAATTCGAATTCCAATTTCAAATAGATTGCTTCGAGGTGTACATTCCCACACTTCAAAATGTGTATGTACCAGATTTAGTGGCTCCAGAACAAGCAATTAACACAGAACCAACACTCGCACATACATCATTTACGGCAACATATTGTCTTTGATACATACATATTCATATTTAATAGAAATAATGTATATAGTCAATATTACTATATAATATTCGAAGCATGGTGAAAGAATTGTAAGCATTTAAAAATTCATTCTCTATATTTTGATGAATCTCCACATTTTAGATCAATCACCCCGAGTTCGAAAAATACAATTTTGAAAAATGTCCGTCCATCTGTCTGTCTGCCCGTTTACCTACATGACGGTCTGTGACAAATGTAATCAAAATCCTTTTAAACTAGTCTAATTAAATTTGGAATTTGGTCTTTATATTGAATTTGTAGGCTTGTCTAATTTTAGGAAAAGTCTATTCATAAGAAATCTGCCTATCTGCCATTAAGTCATATATAGGCAGATAGGCAGTTAAAATGATTACTACAAAAAAAGAGAGTTAGTTATGTAAAATTCGGTACACAAATTTGATAACTTTATTGTAGCCACCTATCAAATTTTGGTCCCAATACAACAAAGGGTTGACCATGTGACAATCAACTCTATCTACTTTCAAAAGCATGTGAATAAGATCACTCAAAAGCGCAACAACTTAAATATATCAAATTTATTTATGATGTTTTGATAGAAGTTGCACTTTTGTGTAAAATTTGGATTTCAATTTGGTCGGCACAGAAACGTGTCTAAAACATAAAATGATCTTTATTATAAAATAAACGAAAATGGGCTTTTGAGCACTACTCATGCTGATTTTTCTAAAGTGTACATCTGTTTAGTTTAGCAAAATATACGCTTTTGTTTGGTCTTTCGCTTCTACAAGCATATGGAGCCACTCCATACAAGCTCCTACAAGCATATGGAGCCACTCCATACAAGCTCCTACAAGCATACGGAGCCACTCTATACAAGCTCCTAC
>JAOUZG010026507.1:2493372-2505877 GCA_026289955.1 Argiope argentata | reverse complement strand
GAGGAATTGGAAACAACAACAGCAGTAGTTATAAATGGATTTAAGTAATCATGGAAATCTAGAGGCAGATTCATGATGCCCTAGTGTCATCAAACCTTCTCAACAGTTTGAATTTATAGCATGTTCTCATTGTACATAAAATATCACCTTTTTCCATGAAAAATCGCATGGAATAGAATACTTAAATCGATTTATAACTACTGCTGTTGTTGTTTCCAATTCTTCTAGGATCTAGTAATAGCTAGATCAGATGCATGATGCCCTAGTGTCGTGAACCCCAGCGAAGTCGAGCACCAGACCTTACGCAGACATCCGCCAGACCGAACCCGAAACAATCCAGGATGTGATCGGAGATACCGGCTTCAAATTTCATTTTCTGTCCTATAAGAAGACCTTGCTCCCAGAGTCGAATGTCATGTTTTTCAGATATCCACTTGAGTCTTGAGACAGTCGTTTGATCATGTCTGTCTACCCCCGAATTCTAACTCGCACCCCAGGGTCTTCCTGCTGAACAAGGGAGGAGTGATCCAGACTTGCCTGTCTTCTTTTTTCTTTATAAAGAAAATTTCTTTATAAGTTAGTTATAAGTTATTAAACTTATAAAGAAAATTTCTTTATAAGTTAGTGTATAGACCCTGTTGTGCAACTCTTTTAGCCAAGATGTCTGAAGCTTCGTTGACTTGGATGTTAGCAAGGGAGGGAATCCACTGAAAATGGACTTCCCTTCCCTTGGCTAGATTTTTAAGATGGGTGATCATCTGTATGCCCACAATATCGCACACACTGTTCCAGTTCTGTGAGTATTGAACCGAACACCAACTATCAGTAAGGATCCAAATGTCACAAGGTTTAGGGTTGTGAAGTGTTGTCTTTAACTTTCGTTTATGGCGATTAATTCGCTTCTGAATAGCAAGCAGTTTTCCTGGTTGGGTCTAGAAAATTGGTCTGAAAGACTTTCGATAAAGACACTTCTCCCAGTGTTATTCAACTCATCTTTACTGCCATCCTTGTAAATCAAGATGGCATCACTCGAAATGCCGTCCATTACTATTTATAACTACTGACAAGTCTGTTTCGACGCTTGTGGTTTATCAGCAAGTTTTTACTCGCCATCATGTAACATTTAAAAAAATCATTTCGCAGATGGTTCAGAAGGTTCACTATGTACTTCATTTGCTTGTGTTCTCATCGATTCTACCCAATCAATTCATTGTGACTCGTCAAGGACAGAAATCACTGCCACCCATCAAGCGTTATCTCAAGTTTGGGAGAGACCTCCTGATGATTGTGTCATCAAGTCAGACTCATTAAGTTTCTTAAAATAATTCTGATAATTCAATCTTTTCAGTCATCAACTGACTGTTAACAGTTTTGAATTACATGGTGCCCTTTTCGTAAAGGTTTTATAATTCTCTTTCAGTGGATTCTTCTCGCGTTAATGTATATTGGGAAATTAATTGGTGCAAAATCTAGTGAAATCTACTACCAATATTGTAATCTCTTTTATTTCATTCAATTATATAAGTAGTGAGAATTGTCTCCCCAAAACTTTCTCGCATACCCTCTAATTAAACGTTATCCCAAAGAATGCCTTTCATGGCATTGACGCTTAACGGTTACGAAATATCAACCTTAGGTAATGTTATGAATTTTGGGTAAATTCGATGTAAATATTGTAAATATTTATAAATAGTTCATTTATATAAAATTAACTGTAGCGGAATCGCGCGTCAGCGAGTAAAGACTGTTCTAAAGAGATTTACAACAGAAGATCGCCGCCACATTTGACCAATTTGGCGACATAGGTGCGTTGAAGACATAATGCGGTCGCTAACGATTTTTACTACACGCTAAAATGTGTAGCAGAAGCTAAGAAATAAAAATTTGTTCTTAAAGAATGATGGAAAAATTTCTAGACTCGTCCGGAACGAAAGAGAGGTTTCTGCGTTTGCCCCACCCACTTTAGTGGGACACTATTGAAAAGACGCAGCTTAGCAGTTAGGACACACTGCTGCTTATATATGATGTCCCAAATTCCCCAAGACCACTAACCCACAACAAAATGGCCTAAATTATTTAAAATCAAGTTTCGCAAAACCTAACTTCTCCTACGCTAGCTCTCTGAAGTCAAATCTCCCCCAATAAACTGAATCAACTCAAGCCCAAATAATCAATGATAATACCACCACCCCAGAAATCAGTGAAATAGTCGAAACATTCAACGAAAGTACAAACCTAATTGCTCTTCCCCCAACTAATTGCGGCAACCAAATAAAGGAAAAATACTAGTGATCCCATGACAAAATGTTTTATCCTCTACAATGCAATATCCAAGCCTGTTAGTCCTTAATCATTCCCAAAAAAATTTAGCTTAAATATTCACTCTTCTCTCCACCCAACAGCCAATAGGAATGTAGTTTTTCTCCTCCCCACGCACCTACCCTTCTGAACCCACCAAGCTTCATAGAAGTCCAAGTTAACTCACTCCTTGCAACGCTACTGACAACTACCTGCCAAGTTCAGAGATAAACCCCTGCCAGCGCCAGGCTCCCCTTCAACCCTACAAATAGGGGAGTTAGTCGAGTTCGGAGGACAAGCTACATTGGTTGACTTAGCTTGAGAGGGCGTCTTTTCTCTGTGGCGCGTGATATGTAGCTTCGTTGTCATTTGAAATTAGCGGATTAAGTAGAGTTAATTCGCTGTGAAATTGTAGCTTGTCTGAGGTATATTTAATACGCGTTTTCACAGACAATAAAGTCTGCATCCTCATATGGTTCGTGTGTGGGAATTATTTTTCGTAACAGTATGAATAAAGTATTTTTATTGAACTTATTTTCAGATCCTTGACGAATAATAGCATGGAATTAATAGAATTCGAAAATCGAATTTGTGTTTTAAACATTTTCTTCCAACCAATTGAAACAAAAGTTTGACATAAATCTACACTTATAGTCACAAAACTCAATAGCAAATTTGATATAACTAACTCATTGTATTTTTGAGTTATTGGTTTTACATATTTCTGAGAGTACAGACCGATAGAGAGTCAACCCTTTCTTGGTGTGGATTCAAATTTTAGTTAGGTGTCTACACTATTATGTTAAATATGAAAACCAAATTTTATCCATCTCACTCTTTTCGCTTCGTAGTTATCGTGTTGATTTATGTTCGAACAGTCTGACAGACAGACTTCTTCTGCATAGATTTAGTTTAAAATTTGACGGAAATCTGCAAATTTACTACTAAGACCGTTTATTAAATGTTAATCTTTTATATCAAAGCCTTTTTTAGTTAGCTTGGTCAGAAACAGACAGATGGACATTTTTCCAAAAAGGTGTGTTTCGAACTCACGGAAGTTTAAAACGTAAAGATTAATCCAAATCTCGAATCTGAAATTTTTGGCGATTGCTTATATTTTCTTTATAGCTCGTAGAAAGGAAAAAGGCGATTTTTAATTTATTCATCGATTAAAGTGCTAAAAACAGTGGAAACTTAGAGAGGCATATAAACTTCAAGCAATTATAGTTTGCAATCTTATAGTTTGCCTAGTGAAAACTCGACATAATTCTTATCATATTAATAACTAGACCACACACTGCTTGCATATAAACATTTGTGGCTGGGAGAACCGTGACCTAACCATGTAAAAACTAAGTTTTCTTTCGTCAGCTGCCTTAAAAATAATTTACCCCAAGCAGCAGAACCTTCTAATGTTAATCAGAATAATTCATGAATCGACTTCTCCTTTTGAAATAGTAGATATCTTTGAAGCTTTCAGCGAAATTTTAAAATTATTTACTTCATTACCCCCAGATAATTAGAAGAAGAAATGAAAAATGTGACTCATTTCATGTCAAAGTTCTTCATACTATTCAGTGCCATCACTAACCCAACTGCCCAAAATCTTGCTTAAATAGTCTCAGCCAACAGCCAATTGGAAAGCAGCATCTCCCAACCCTACGCACCTACTCTTTTGAATTCACCAATAATGGAAAAAAGTCCATACCAGCAGGGCCTGACTAAGGCAGAGACATACGGGGCAGTTCTCCCGGACCCCCACATAATTGGAGGCCCCCAAATCGAATATAAATATTATTTTACGTTTCCTACTTTAAAGAATGTTCTTCATTACTAAAGTAGTGAAGCAAGGGGGGGGGGGCAAAGAAGTTTTTACCCCGGGCCCCAACTATGCTAAGTCGGACCCTACATCCAGTTCACCTAAAGCTGAGTCCCATTCAACAATCAGCCAAGCTCGAGGATAGGCGTCTTGTAAAATCTACACATAGAACCTTGACGAGAGAAATCTCTTGAAGTGTATGCCATTATCTAATGACGGGTTTCCTCATTTTAATAGGATGTCTGCAGTTTCACAATCAACGTATTCGATGCTTTCAATTCTCCTTGTATTGGGTTGGCAACTAAGTGATTGCCGCTTTTGTCGATAGATTCATTCTACACTTTCCTTTGTTTTGTTTACGTGGTCAGAGCATCTAACCTATATTTTTTCTTACTGTGTGAACTTCTACCTTTAATTAGTAAAAAAATTATATCGATTAGTTCTTTAGTTTTGTTTTTATCCCAATTTGAAACTGGGAAAACAGGACGTGCACTTCCGACACATTTTATTGTATCACTTCCGAAAAGGCAAGAACGCATTGCAAGCACAAAAGAAGTTATGTGCCGTATATGGAGATGAAGCCTTAAAAGAAAGGCAGTGTCGAAATTGGTTTGAAAGATTTCGTTCTGGTGATTTTTCACTGAAAAATGCACAACGATCTGGATGAAACCCATATCAAGGCCATTATCCATTCAGATCGTCACAGAACAACACGAGACATTGCAGAGACGCTCAATGTACCGCATACAAGCATTGAAAAAGAATTTAAAACCCTTGGTTATGTCAAGAAACTTGATTTATGGACCCCTCACCAGCTAAAGAAAATCTATTTGACGCAACTGATTAGCATCTGTTATTCGCTTCTGAAACGCATTGAAAATAATCCATTTCTGAAAAACCTAGTTACTGGCGACGAAAAGTGGATAGTTTATAAAAATGTTACTCGCAAGAGATCGTGGGTGAAGCAAGATCAACCAGCCCAAACAACATCAAAAGCAGAGATTCACCAAAAAATGATTATTCTGTCAGTCTGGTGGGATTACAAAAGAATTTTGTAATTTTAACTCATTCCACAGAGCCAAACGATCGATTCAAATGTGTATGTTGAACAACTCGACAAACTGAACAATGCAATTGAAGAAAAGCGGCCGGTATTGTCAAATCGGAAGGGTGTTGTTTTCCATCATGATAACGCCAGGCCCCACACATCTTTGGTCACTCTGCAAAACTTGGAACTGGGTTGGGATATTTTGTCACACCCACCATATAGCCCTGATGTTGCGCCTTCGGATTACCATCTGTTCCGCTTCATGCAAAACTCTTTAAATGGTAAAATTTTTAATAACCCGGATGATAGATCACACTTTAATTCAGTTTTTTAATAGCACAGACCAGACATTTTACGAACGGGGAATTTTTACTCTACCAGACCGATGGGAAAAGGTCATCGACAAGAACGGGCAATATCTAATTGATTAAAGTAATATTTTTTAATAAAAATTCCGAATTTTCCTCCTTATTTGAAATTGGCAATGACTTAGTTGCCAACCCGATAATAATCCTTTTAGAAAACATCTTTTAGAAATTTTTCCTTCTTTTTACTTCTCAGAAAGGATTGGCTTTTACTATTTGATCTAAATTTTTAAATTTATTCTCAAAGTTTCATTTTAATTTTGA
Source organism: Argiope argentata (assembly GCA_026289955.1). Lineage (NCBI taxonomy): Eukaryota > Metazoa > Arthropoda > Arachnida > Araneae > Araneidae > Argiope > Argiope argentata. The sequence continues at coordinate 2,500,083 of JAOUZG010026507.1, read as the reverse complement.
CTAATTTTCAGTAGTTTACTGTTTGGAAAGTCCTGGAAAAATAAGCTTATATATAAGCTTTTAAAATCTGACCTTATGTTTGAGCTTGATTATAAATGTTTCTCGCTCCAATAAACTCCATCAAATCAACCAAACCAAACCAAACCTTTTGATAATATATAAAGTTTTCAGAATACTTTTCTTTCTAAAATTCTTGGAACATATGCAATTTATTACCCAAGTTGAACTTAGCGAAACTTCCATATTCTGTTAACCAAGCGATGAATCGATTTTTGTTTTATCAAAAAGGAATGCGGCACATTGAATCGAAGTGAAAAATTACTTCAATTTCTTACTGAAGCAATTTTATATGAGATTCGTCGATTTTACTTAGCAATTTGCAGGAAAAATATTCAATTTATTGAGAAATTTGGGGGGGATTACAGTGCAATGAAAAGTGAATGTATAGCACTAGTTTTACTAGTGTAAAAAAGTGAATGTATAGCACTTTTTTACTGGAATTTGTATTCCCTTTGAGCTGAAAAAAGTAATCCAATGCATAATTATTAATTTAATACAAATTTATTGCCCCCAAAAATAAATATATATGTAATTGTTTTAAGCTAAATTTTCTCGAAAAATTATTCTGTGTCTCCTTACCATTCTGCGAGTATTTTTAACTATCAAAATTGAAAAATAAATAAATAAAACGTCAAAATGATTTAGCATCTTGATTGATGAGTGAGAGGCACCATTAGCGCAAAGGGTTAAAGCTTCAAAAAAGTATAGATACGTTACCAATGTTACCAAAAACAAAAAAAGATTAATCGTATCTGATTCTAAGCGTCATTTACAATTAGTAAGTTTTGCTATCATATTCTCTGCTAATAATAAATATAAATACATTGACCTGTCCATACTCTATAGACATGAGGGGACCACGGTGGCCTGATAGTATTGTAACGTTTTGACCGGGGCTACTGGTGAGCTGGACCGAAAACAAACTCAGGTTTTGGAGAAATAAAAATTTATTTATTTCCAGCTATAATAAACATATATTTCACACAGATACACCTTCTTGATTAAGTATTTTACAAACACGTAGGTAATTCACTTCAGAGTTCCATTAGGGGAAAATACTGTGTTTCGGATAAGTAAAGGAGTCTCTCTCGGAGGTGAAGAGATATGACGGAGTTCTTGAAACTCCCTCACGATTCGGCCCGGGATTCGGGATTATCAGCTCGTTGATCAACCTACTGGAAACGTAATTCTGGAAACGTAAGGTGATGAACTGGCTGAAAGAGCAAATTAGAAGACAAGCTGTTCAACTAATTGGAGGTCTTCCAAAGCTCGGATGAGCTTTCACTCTTCAGACAGGACGCTGAGTGGTTCAAAAGTTCCGATGAACTCCACGTGGGCTCAGCTACAGAGCGCGGCTGCCTATGTTGCATCAAATTATCTCCTGAGAATTTTACACAGAATTCCAAGCTGAATTCTAGCTCCAATCACTAACTCTCGCTTCGTCAGTCGACTCCCACCTCTTGACTTCTCGTTCGTCCCACTTTTTATTTGGGTCTCATAGGCCGGTCTTCGGTGGCAAATGACCAATCAGGATAGTTTCCAACTTTCATTGGATCATCTGACCTAAGTTATCTTTCCAATCACAAAAGAGAGGAAAACAGAGATTAGCAAAGAGATGTGTTGTCTCCTTCTTGTCTGCGGCATTCTTCTCTAGAAGAAAGGAATGCCATCTGCCGCTGGACCCCATTGTGCCGGATTCAAAGGCGGGCGTTTCTTATCTATTGACAGGACACATCTGGTTCTTTCCTTTGATGTCTGTTCCAAACTGTACACTGTTTGATGTCCAGTTCAGTGCAGACCTCACAAGTCGCTCAGACACATTAGCTTGACCTCGGGAATTAGATTTGAATACCAGGTGTCTGCATTCTTTGCATTTCACAAATTTCTCCGCTATCGATTACTTCACCAATTACAAAGGGTTATTTTCCCGTGGGAGCTTCGTTCGTTATATTCCTACTTGTCGCTTATCTGAAGTCGTCACAGTATGGTCTCGGATCGGGGCCATGGGGTTTCAGTTTCGAGACCCGATTCCACCGAAAAACCGTACACTAAGATGGTCTGATGCACGTTAAATCTGTCAGGCTAACATTGGAATTATTTATTAAAGAGAGCTATATAACCCTTAAATATTCGGTGCTCCTTTAAATAGAATATTTTACTTTATCTTCCAAAATATTATGAGAATTCGATTGCAGCTCTAATGACTGCTGCTAACAATTGGGTACATACTGATAATGTTATTAAATTAATTTACACTCCATAGAAACGCAAATACTAATAGGGAAATGAGTAAATAAATTGATGTTTTTCATTTGTGCTACTACATATTCTTCTTGTTTTGACCACAATTTCATACAGTTTCTACGGTTTTTCAGGTATTCTTATTAAAGGCATTTATAAAGCAATCTACATTGTACAAAAAAAAAATATTTCATGTATCCTGACCTCAGACTACCAACGGATTAAATGTGTGGCACGAAATAGAATGTATGTACCAACAGGATTTTACCAATTCTAAATCTCATTGAATACTATCTTGTGGTGAATGCTATATAAACCGGATAACATCGCTCGAGTTGAAGTCGACTTTTGGCTTGACTGGTATGTTACATGGCTACTAACCTTAAGATTCGGAGTTCGGGCCTAGTGCATTCCGCAGAAAGCACCGACATTGGAGACCTTGACAACTTAACCTTCTCACGTAGCTTCGTTCAACTGTCTTGGCTCTCTCTATCGGCAACTCAAAGACTAAGAAGCGCATTAAATACGACAGCTGTTAACATCACCAACAAAACCTGACATTGGTATCGCTCGTCTAACCACCGACTCACTGGTGGGAGAGTATGTGGTGAATTCTATATAAACCAGATAACATCCCTCGAGTCGAAGTCGACTTTTGGCTTGATCGGTATGTTACTCGGCCACTGGCCTTAGCGTCGCAGGTTCGCACCTACAATCTCATTGGGTCAGAAATTTTTGAATCTATGAAAAAATAACAAAACACCATGAATCTTTACAAAACTGCACTTTACATTATATTAATTTCCATTTGATATTTATTTATAGACATTTGTATAGGTAATCCTAAAAAAATAATGCAAGATATTTGTCATTGTTTTTTTTCTCTTAACGAGAATATTTGAGGTACCTAATGATTCAATGTGACATATATGACCATTCTCTTAATTCTCCCTCTCCCCATAATATATTAAAATCAAGGGTTCATTGATTAGAATCAAATATGAATAATGCCAAAAGATCTTATCTGACAATTTTTTTTTTTTTGTATCAAAAAGACTCAGATTTAAAAACGCTTCCAAAATAAAATAAAAAGAAGTCCAAAGGTTAAATATGAAGCATCCAAACCCCATAAAAGCTACGCCACTGACCTGGAGTCCTAACCTCCGAAGTAAATCTTAAACCAAAGAATCCCAGCAGAAGACAGTCTGGCATTTATTCTGTCTAGCCCACAGAAAAAAGATATAGTGTAACTGCGTTCCGGGGTGTGCCATCAATCTTTGAAAGTTCCGCTGCATCCAACGCAAACGATAAGAATGCTTTTGTCTTTTCTCTCTGGCAGGATACGAGCGGCATAAAGATAGTGGCAGAAGCCAGAACGGCCACCTGCATCGTCCTTCTGGACCATTGTGGAGAGTGCCTCTTTGTGATCGGAGATATGGACATCCATGACTCACTCGTTCCGGAACAGGTTGGTAGTATCTTCTTTCTTCCCCCCTTTTTTTATTGCCTTTCTTCCTCTTCTTGAGTGCGTTTGAGTGAATATTTTACTGCTATTGGTTTTGTCCCGCATTTTCGGTAATGGTCGGCGAGGAAATATGATGTTAAATCGGCTAAACAATGACGAGTTGTGTTCAGAGTGAGTATGTGGCAGGCTGAGAATATTCTGCTCTTTATTTTTATCGTTTTTTCAACCCTACAGTGTATGAGTTCTTTTTTTATTGTACTCTCGTATGTGGTATATATGAAATGCAGGTTGGTGGTAAAGAAACATCTCCTATATATAAAACCCCCTAAGGGCCTATCCCATCTTCCAATCGGAAGAAAATTTCAGATCTTGTAATTTCAGATATGTAGTCAAGTTTATTATGATTTAAAACTATAAAAATCTCGCAATTATTGCAATAATGGAAAAATGTTCTACATTTTCAAAGGACACAGATGTTTTTATTCAATTTGACTGGCGCATTTAAGAAAACAAAAAATGACAGTGAAACTATGCTAAACTCATTAAACCACTTATTAAATAAGTGCACTTATGGTTTAAAGAGGTGCACAATTTTGTCATCAAAAATATAAATAATTGGTTATCATAAATTGACTGTCTTGACCCACCTGGGGGCAATTCTTAAAAGTGAGTGCCTTCGAATTCTGCGTATAGGAATGTGATATATTAATTTTTATATTTCGTAAAATAGTGAAAGAAAGTAAATCTTTTAAATAAATATTTTCCACCAATTATATCCAAAATTTGATAGGCGTCTACAAGTTTAACCACAATGCCATATGGCAAATTTTATTTATTTAAGAGAGTGAATTTTTTGAGCTATCGCAGTCATATGCATATGAATATATAGGCCAACCATAGTCACTTCTTTGAGACTTTGATGAAAATCTGATATACTATATATTTATAATATCTAGATATCTATCATATCATTTAATATCTACATATCTATCTGTACCAGCATCCTGGCTCGGGGGTAGCTATCTTCCTCATGATCTGGGTGTCCATGCTTCGAGTCCCGGTCAGGGTATGGTTGTTCTTCTGTATTCTATCTTGAGGTGTGAGAATGCCCCCCCCTGTAAAAAAGAGCTGTGAAAGCGAATGTAATAAATGGGTATCATCTTCATTTCAGCTAGAAGTCAGATTTCTGCCCTCAGGTGCTCATGGGTCCATACCCTCAGAAGCTACTGCACCCCTTCTTTCGTTGTAAGGTGGACACATCGTCATCATCATCATATCTATCTATGATAAATATGTTGTTTTTGCTAATGGAATTTGCCATGCACAATCCCCGTTGATACATCATCACATTTTAAGCCAAAGAATATGCGTCTTTCAAGTAGCGCCAACTAGGGCCAAGAGTACAACTTTAGCTATACACTCATCACATTCGCTTATTCTTCCCCTTTTCGCAGGAGGGGGGACACAGACACAGATCTCACAGATAGCACGCTGAAGAACAACCATACACTAACCGGGACTCCCAGAACACAAGGAAGACTCGCTACCTCTATGCCAGAAAGCCGGCTAAAAAATATGTATTCCAAATTTTATTCACATAACTTTTATTTTGTACATGTAACTCTGCCGTTGCATTTTTAATATATTGTATTCACAGATTGATATAACTTTTTTTTAATCCTTGGAAATTTAGAAGTGGAATTTTTTGCAAATATTTTTTATTATACAAGACAAAGTGAAAAGCAAAATACTAAAACAAAATGTTACTAAAAAATCCAAAGTCGCTCTGACCAGCAGATAGGGCCGCATTTCCCATTATTATAAATCCTTGACTCATTAACATGGCCATAATATGCTAAACCAAATGAGATTAGAGCCGCTACTGCTAGGATCTTATCAACTATTGAGAGTATTTTGCCATTATTATGCAGACACTACTGACGAAGCCGATGATTGGGATTGCTAACATTTCTAAGCCTATCAATGGCTGTTCAGAGCAAACCCTTTTCCTTGTCTCTAATAGACTTGCAAAATGCAGCTCTCGGTTTTCAATTGTAAACAATGCATTTTAAATGATTTCTCAATCCAATGGAAGTGGTCTTTTGGAGGTATTTCTAGAATACTCCCAAATAAAGAAGTTATTCTTCTCCCAACATAAAGAATATGGGCCTAAAACAAACCCTGCTACTCGTGCTCAGATCTTTAATATCAGTTTTCAACTTATGAGCATTTTGTGCTTCAGTATATAATAGCGAAACCCTAGTAGACAGTTTCAATATTTACAATCAGTTCACACTCTCGACATATATAGGGTGTTATTGTCGGAGTTTCCGTACCTCATAACTTTCAAATAAAAAATATTACGCAAAGAATTTGACGTGGCAACAATGCAATCTTAGCGCATTTGCACTCTGGGTAATTATGACGTCATACATAAAAATGGCAACCTTGCAAGAAAAAGCAATGTGTGTATTGTAATTTTCCAAAACTAAATCAGTCATAACTAATCAACGTCACTTCAGGACCACGTACAAGAAAGATCCTTCTTCGGATAATTCTATCAGACGCTGGTTAACATAATTTAAGGAAACTGGTAGCGTTCTACGCCGAAAGGGAGCAGGAAGACCGAGGTCTTCGCAGGAAAGTGTTGATCGCATCCAAGAAACGTTTACTCGTAGTCCCCGAAAATCAACGGGACAATCAGCTGTGTAGTTTCATATGCCGCATATGACTATATGGAACGTTCTCCATAACCGCCTTCAGCTGAAGTGAAAATTGTGCAAGCTTTAATATAAGCTTTTTGTACACTTTAATATCATTAATAAAAAACTTTGAGTTGTAATTTGCGAATACATAATCGGTTTTTGCGAAATATTTTTGATTTGAAAGTTATAAGATAAGGAAACCCCGATAAGAATTAATGAACACCCTATATATATATATAT
>JAOUZG010026507.1:2455986-2467039 GCA_026289955.1 Argiope argentata | reverse complement strand
ATCATAAGCTGTGACTTTTCTAGTTCTTTTCCTTCTCTCTATACACTGTTTAAGTGTATAGAGAGAAGGAAAAGAACTAGAAAAGTCACAGCTTATATATATACCGAGTAATATACCGATCAAGCAAAAGGGACCCTTCAGCTCGAAGGATATTATCTGGCTTATAAGCCTAACGCTACTAACTAAGATTTTTAATGTCTATAGTCTAACAAAAAAGCATGCAAAATAATAATAATAATAATAACTGAGATGCAAAAAAAGTCACCCCAATTTTTCTTCCTGCAATAAAATTTTTAAGACTGAATGAATTTTCAAAATATAAATTCGAAAAATCATATAGGCTAAATCTAATTATATAGAGGACTAATTTTAAATGTTGCATTACAAAAAAAAGTCAATTATTTTTTTTTTTTAGTTCCATAATATTTTGAATATTGAGATTAGTATAATAAACATATACAAATGTTTTCTACTTTAAATTTTAAAAAAATCCTTAATTAATACTAAAAGGCATCTAATTTTAAAGCATGATAAAAGTATTATTCAAATAATCCAATTTCATACATTTAAACAATATAATATATAAATTAATATAATAATGTTTATGTATACACTCTGTACCTCATTTAATACTTTTTATATTTATATAAGATTTGCCTCTGGAAACCAGCTGGTTTGCCAGGTATATTGATTATATTAGATTTCAGTTAAATGATTTAGGCAAAAGTTTATGCCCATGATTCTGTCAAATCATTAGATATTAAATTCATATGATTTTTTTTTTCTCTCTCTCTTTTTGCATTGCCAACATGAACTTTTTAAATGTACGTCAGTCCTAAAGCATCACAGTAATATTAAAAACATAAATATTCAATTCCTCCATTACTTACTTATAACTAAATTTTACATCATTGAAACCTCTCTCTTTTATTCATCTTTTGAAGTATACAGATATTAAGAAGCATCTTTCTTTTTTAACTTTCAACAGTGATTGAAAATCACTCTATTAAATATTTGATGAAACGCTTAAAATACTTTGAATTTCAGAAGAACAATGTAATATATTACTGAAAATTAGGCAAAAATAATAATAGCTTTAAAAAAGCTATTAATATTCAAAAAAATTTGTTCAACTTTTAAATTGATGCATTAAAAAGATAATTTCCAATCAATAATTACCATTACAAAGATATATTTTTTTAAATTTTGGAATGGTATAAAATTTATTTTTGCACACAAATAGCTTAGAAAGTTATTGTTGGAAAATTCCAAAATATAAACTTAAATTTTAATTAATTAAAATTCTAAATAAAAATTTCAAAAAAAATGCACATTAACACTTTTTAAAGTATATCTAGCCAAAATTTGGAAGTTCAAGGTCAAATGGTCTACCCTAGAGATTAATAGTGCATATGCATTTGACTAAGTCAGACAAAATCCATTGTCAAGAAGAAAGTCAATGACAAGGAAAAGAGAAAAATAAATGTCTCTCCAATGAAGTCCTAAACGATCTAGAATATGTTCAGCAGAGGCCTGATGTTGGTGGCATTTTAGGCAAAGAGGATAAGATTTTTCACACTGAGAAAAAAAAAGACATTCAAGGTGGTTACTAGCAAGGCATTACAGGCAAGTGTTGGTTTTTCTATCACAAGTGAGAATTAAATACTGGAATGGCTTATTGGCCCTATACCAATCATGAATAGGGGGTACCATCCAATTCTTCTTATTTAGGGATTTTGCCTGAGAGAAGAGTTCTAAATATGTGAGTTCAGCAGAAGATGAAGTTGCTAGGCTGCTTCATTTCTTTGCAAGCGTGTTTGCTATTCCGTTACCAAGTAGATCCATATGAGATGAGATCCGTTGGAATCGAATGTCATGTTGGAGTGAAATCAGCTTCAAGTTTTGAAGAATAGACTAACTTTCTTTGTCTCTAACATAGATCCATTAATTATTAAGGTATTTCAATGAGCTGTGGCTATCAGTAAGAATCCAAAGGTTCTCAAGCTTATTTTCATGTAGATGATCTTAAGTCCCTCATCGATTGCCAGTAGTTTGTTTCTAAAAATGGAATAGAAATCTGAATTCCATTGGCATAGAGAAAAATTAGTCTTGGAAGTTTTATAATAGATGCAACTATCTGCAAAGTTGTCGATATTTCTGACATCAGTATACAATTTAATGTTGCATTTAGGGATTTTATTAATGACTTCTAAGATCAGTTGTCAAGGTGTTCCAACACATTTTCCTTTTTATTAATGGAAACCAGAAGGTTAAAGTGAAATTGAACTCTGGTACATTCTTCAGTTGGATTCATACAAAAGTGGTGAGAATGTGGCTCTACATTTTTAAGAATTTACATTCTGAGACAAGACTTGATTAAAAAAACTTTTTTTTGAGTCTCTGGAGGTTAGTCTAATTAGGTATTTTAACTAGCTGTTTTGAATGCCATAACTAGAGAGTTTTTTTGTAATATTTGACTAGGTTAGTGTGTCTTCTAACTAAGAGAGGCTTTAGGTCGGCTTCTTAAAGGACAATATATGAGGGGCAACTTCATTTCAGCCCAGTTATTATATAAGCTGCACTCAGTTGTAGCTGTTCAAGTTGGAATTGGAGGCACAACAATAAACTGGGTATTCATATTCAAGTAAAGATCTGTTGACAGCTAAATAAGTAGTTCTAAGGGAAGTCAGATCAGCTCCCCATAAAATATTTAATTGATTTAATTTAGATTGTCTCTATAATGTTTTATTTTTCCTAATAACAATTTTTTTATAATGATTTTCAGTTTTTATTCAACGTAGTGCATTAAATTGTTAAATGTCTTCTATAAATAGAAACTTTAGCCTATTAGCTTATTGAATACTATTTTGGGTCAGCTCTCTTATCTATATTGTTTTTACATTTAATATTTGCAAGGAGAAAAAAACCATTTAATGCATACAATTAGAATCTTCTCCTCTCTGATGATAATCAATTTTGAGAAAAAATTTTATAATACATGGTATTTATTAATTTAGCATTATGCAATAAATACTGAAATATTTTGCTCGATCGAAATCATACTTGATTACAGGCCCAAACGTCGCAGGTTCGTACCACGACCTTCACTAGCCACAATGTTTTGCAACTTTATTGTAATTATTACTTCTATAGCTTAATAATGACAATTGATGTTTTTAGTACTCCATATACTCTAAAAATAGCAATAAGTAAGAGAAGAGGTGCAACCTTAGTAAGAATAAAAATGTTGGCAAAATTTTTCCCTTGGCAATGGAATGACTTGATTCTGAAAGATCAATTAAGATGGTCTTTACAGCCTTATGTACCAATACCTTAATACCAACTCATTCTTATCGTATAATATGATTTATATTATTAACAACACAATTGAAAGATAATTATGAATAGTTCCTCATTAGTTTGGAGAAATAACTTCACAAGAAAAGCCAAACAGAAGTAAGCGCATCTGGTTACTCCATGGGTAGCACTAGAAATCCACCTATTCTCATAAGGTGGATCTTAACTCAGAAGCCCGAATCTCATGAAGCATCTTCGACTTCTCCTCAAAACCCAACTCCCTCTTCCAAAAATCTCATATTTTGTTTTCTGTCAAAACTACGCCTATCATTTTCACACTGGTACAGTTTGAGCTCCCTGTCGCCTAGTGGCTGTTTAGAGAAAAATCTCAATGATCCACACTTGTAGTCCATTAATGATCCACACTCGTAGCTGACCCTTCACAATGAAAAAAATACAGATTTACATTGAAAGGGTTTGACATTCTCCCTCTTTAAAGATACAATTTATTTCCTTGGAACAACCAAAAACATGCATGTGGTTCTTAATCTGGACACAGCTAATGACTAGATGATTTTACTAGGGAAAAGGATTCCCTATTTGCCAGTTTGAAGGCACTTAACAATGTGGAAGTGTTATGTAGTTGGTGACAGTTAATGATGGTTAAATGCAAATTATGAAGAGTAGAAAATATTACAGTGGTTAACAGATATCTCAGGACAAGAGAGTTGAATCTTTATGGCAATAATTAGGATTTACACAAATGTATAATTTTTTACATTGAAACTTTACAAAAAAAATTACTTAAAATTTGCAACTTAATGAATGAAAGCAAAAATAAAACTTTGAAAACTATAGAACTTTGGTTGAAACACATCCAAATTCTAATTTCCAAAAAGTATGCTTGATTTTATAATAAATAACAGGAATTTTATTTTTTTAATGTGTGATGCTGCTGGAAAATTTTTAGGGATATCTATGATTGACAATGCTCATTTCTTAGTTTTTATTTTCTATTGAATTTATAAATATAATAATGTTTAATCCACCTCAATAATTTGTTACAGTCCCAATATACAGTGTCCAAATTTAGAAAGAAAAAACAATTTCCTTCATTCATAAAATATAGTTATTGTTTTTTTTTAATTAAAACTGTCCTTTCAAAAAAGCACTAAAATTCATTAAATGTCAATTATGAACTATTTATTAAGCTAAACTATTTATTATTTGAAATTAAAATAAAGCATTATAATACAATATTTTTAATTGCATTTTCAAAAGTTTATCTATTTATCTGATTTTAAAAAAACTCATAATATATTTTCAACATCAAAATTTGTATATGTATGCAATTTATAGTGCTGAAGGGGTTATGAGAATATACATTTACAAAGTTCAAGTAGTATTAAAAAGCGAAACAAAACCAAAAGTTACACATACATATATCCTGCATATGTAGAATTTCTTTTTCCTAGAAAACACTATTTCAACAAAAATTGTCTTTTATAAATTTTACAGTAAAATAATTAAAAGAGAAATCAAATAACAGCTTACAAATACAAAACAATATCAATTACTATGTCTCTCATCTAAATGAATTTACACCTTCTATTATACAAATTTTATTTATACAAATGATTGATCTATTTACTATTTCTTTACTTTATAAATAGCCAGTGAGGTGCAAAATTGCGTAACAAAATATTAATACTATCATAAATCGGTTAGCTAAATAAAAATGAATTCTTCCAAAAGCATTCATTTCATTAAAAAGAATTAAACGTTAACAAAGCTTTATACTTGAATGCGTTACTTTATGCCGATAAAATAAGGTATTCAGAAAGAAATATATTATTAAATACCTGGATGAAGCCAGTTACGAATACTTTTGGATTTTTGGCCATGTAGAGAATAGCATCCATTGAATACACCATCGAATTTTAAAGATGGATGTTGATAATCTCTGAAACATACGCTCCATAACCCAAGACGGACGAAATTAGACTTTGATTCAGGTTCTGATTCTAGCCAGCGTGGACTGGATAATGCAACTATCAAACTTATACAGCCTATAATAGCAAACGTTAAAGCAGGTATACTAAAAGGTGTAGATTTGCATGAATCATATGCAAATTTCAAGTTCATGTTAAATTCTATTTATTAATCATCGGTTTAATTCATCCTCTAATTATTAAAATTTCATTTTAATTCAATTCAGAGAAAAGTATTACTTCATCATCAATAGCGTAGCTCGCAAAATTTTCTTTTGTTTATGTTTCTGGTTTCTATTTACATGTAACAAATCGCGGTCACAGTTTACTTGCTTTACAACATTACTGTTCAAATTGTTATTTCGTTGCTTGTTTCTTTTCTTTCTTTCTTTTAATACTATTATTTTTTATCGATTACAGAATTTTTTTCCAATCATAAAAAAATAATTAATTATCTTGTAAATAAATTTGCTAAAATGTCTAAAGTATTGCTTTACAAAACTATTTTCTCGATTGGATATCGCGTTACACTTGCTGCTATGCCAGTTTTATACTTATTTATCTGAATTTGGTGATATAATGATAATAAGTATTTTCTCTTGGTAAATGTTAAAATTATTACTTATAAAATCACTTACATTTTCTTTACCCCCTCAATTTACTTAGCAAGCGCTCTAGTCTGTTTTGCTTCTCCATGTCATAAAAATAAGATATTCATCTTTTTTTTTTTTTTCTGATAACGTTATGCATATCTACGTAAAAATGCATTCCCCCCATTAGGGTCCATAACATATTTTAGTCTTTTCTTTCTAATGCTGATTCGAATGTTTTTTCTGTAAAATTTAAATAACCGTTTTAAATTCGAGTTGAAACAGGCTTGAAGATTTTTTTTTTTTTAATTTACTGCCATGGCTTATTCATTTTTATTTATTACCAGCTTAGATTAAAACTTCACTTAATGAAAAGATACTAATATGCCCATATGTAAAATAAAGCAAGCTAATTTTATGATTGGTGGTCATTTTTTGTGTTTCGAAGTTGATTAGAGTTCAATTACTGTTTACCCAAAATGGCCGAATAATAATAATAAATTTAAAGTATGCATCATTGTTCATGAAAAATAAAAAAATTGATATTCCCTTTATATTTTGGAACCTATGTATTTCTGTCTTAAATATATAATTTTAAAAACTATCGCAATAGATAATTTGTATAAATAACAGAATTTTAATATAGAATTTTTTATGATGATAATATATAGCTATACATTAAAATAGTTATCACACTTTTAGTAGAATTAATGGGCAGTGACAGGACAGATTTTTTTTTTATGATGTACATTATACGTATTTAAATTCTATACTTTATTTCACTTTTAGAATAGAACTGGAAAATTTTATTTTCTTCTAAATGTGAATAATTTTTAGCAAGTATTTTAATCTACTTGATAAAATTAGACACATTCTATCTCGTTAAAATTAATCTTAGATTACTAAACCGTTTCAACATTCATTCAAATACCTGTATTGCTAAAACTAGTGGAATAAAAATATCCATGTAGAGTGTATTTAAGTGTCTGTTGAGAGGATGAGTTCTTTCTTATTAAAAGGATGTATTTTTCATCCTTTTAATAAGAAAGAACTCATCCTCTCAACAGGTTAGCTAGAAATATTATCCACCCAATTCAGGATGTGGAGAGTAAAATTGTTGCAAAAATTAAGTATTTAAGCCAAAAAAATTAAGCAATCTTATATATGAATTCATAGGTAAACTTGTGTACATATGTGACATGGGATGCTTTATATTTTATAATAATGCATAGTTTATTGAATGCTTTAATTATTTTTTAAATTTTAGTACTATACTATTGAAAAAAATTACTTTCGGTTTTGACATAAGTGAAATAAAAATCATGAAAATGAGAAAAATTATCAAACAATAAACTTTTATAAAATTAATAAAAAAGATTTGTTATCTTTTTCAATATTTTTTTTTTTTTTGAATTAACAATCCAAGAGTTTATTTAGATGAATACATCATTACTGAAAATGTTGCAAAATGCTTCCTCTTAAAATTTTGAAACCTTTTTCAATAAAATATGGGTTTCCCCCTTTTTTTTTACCTCTACAACAATGTCGTTGGTAATTTATTATGGACAAAGCAAAACAATTCCACATAAACTTTGACAAATTACACTTCATACATTACATAAAATGAAGATCTTATCAGGAATACTCAAAAACAATTACTATGAAAATTTCAAAAGAAAAAGTTAGTAATTAGTAACATATTTTTCTCTCTCCCTAATGAGTAAATAGAACAAAGGGTATAGCTCAATTTCTCCTCAACCACCCCTCATGAACAATCAAATAATAAATATAACACAATGAAAAAGTAATTTCAACTTATGCCTGTACTTTTCTTACAATCTTTTATATATTTTTTTCTGTTTTTAATTTAAATGAAAAGCCCATAAGGAATTTTAAAATAAATTTAAAAAATCAGATAAAAATTTAAGAAAAATCAGAATGTTCACACAATGAATGATTAATTAGTAAATAAACTATGAAATTGTTTTATTACTTTTTTTTCTTTAATTTTTGAAATAATAATGATTTTCATGCATGTAACTGCATGAAATGTTAATATTTTTCAAAAATAATTATTATATTTATTTCTTCTATTTTAAATTGATGGAGGAAACAACTCCACAGTCAATATTGCATTTCAATTGAAAAATCAATTTTAAATATAGCATGAAAATTAATTCGCATTTTAAGAATTTGGTTTATAACTAATAATTTTAGTATAATTTACAAATATAGGAAATATTTTTGGTTTCATAGTAAATTTTATATTGAGGAAATAGTGAAAACTTAGTACTTCATTAAATTAATCTAAATAATCAAATAGAAATGAATTAGTTTGTATCTATAGCAATTCAGTAATTTTAACATATGAAACAGTAGTTCCCCTCTCCTCCTCTCTCTCTTTAAGGGATTTGTTCATGTGTGCTTTATTGTGAAATTTTGTCAAAATTTCATATTCTGCAAACAAATGTAAATAGTTTTTAATAATTTACATTGTCTATGATAGTACATACATTTGTTACTAGAAAATAAAAATATCTTTTACAAGTGAACATTATCCATAAATTATCATTGCTGTTAAATTACAATAAATAAAGCTGAGAAATGACAAAAAAAATTTCAAAAATACTGATTTATTTTACAGTGTAAAAATTACAAAAATCAGAGACCCCATAATTAAAAATGAAAAACATAATTATTAGAATTCAAAACAACACCAATATTAAAAACATATGTCACCCTAACAGTAGCAAAATTCACAATCAAATATAAATATAAATCTTAGCTGATTTACAATCACATTTTAAATAATTCTGAATAGAAAAAATAAACAATACACAAATATGACTTAACTAAAAAAACACATTTCAAAATAATAAAGTAATGAATCATAAAACAGATCATATATAGATTACTAAATAAATGAGATTCCTGAGGGAATGCTATTATCCATATCTTTAATTTAAGAAACTGGATTTTTTATTATATATATTGAAAGAAATTTGGTACCTGCGCATTAATCACATGCTAGTGATTAATTTTTGAAAAAATAACCAAACATTTTATGCTAGTTTGTTGATTGTCTACGTCATGCAATTAATATACAAGTACCAGAAAAATTATACATATAATAGATTAAACAATGAGATTCTACTTAACAAAAATGTAACAAACAGATAATAAATGGAATGTTTCAATTTATCTTATATTTTTTTACAAGAAATATACAGAAGAAAATGCATCTTCTTACAATTATATAAAAGAGCATAAAAGATATACATTTACAGCAAATAAAACATCTGGAATATGGACGGGATAGTTGGAATGTTAAAAATTTAATTCCTTAGTTAAAAGTATGTCTCAAAAAATACTTTATAAATTATATGGATAAATTGTTAAAATATCATCTAAATGACATTTATTCAATACTTAACAATAGCAACCAATCTTCATAAGATTTCTATTTACAAAACTTGTACAGAACAAAGTTTTGTACTAACAATATAAACAACTCGCTAGAGTGATATTTTCATTTCAAAAACTGCATTAGACTTTTGTATGAGTTTGTTCCATGTGATAAGCCACATGGTGATTTAAGGCATCTTCTCTTTTTTTAGCCTTACTGGCTTCAATGAAAAACAAAATAGAACTAATGAAGGTAAAAAAAGAACCAACAACTCCAAGAGCAAATGACCAGGATAAATAATTATGGTCTGGATCTGGCATCCAATCTCTGCCATCCCCATGCACACCAAATACTATGATGGCCAACGTGCAGCATATGGCTATAGAAAGAAAATGAATATTTTCAGTAAACCATAACATAAAATTATATATTTTTTAAAAATTGTAAGATAATATTTTAACTTATAAAATTTATCAAAATCATTTGACTAATAAGTAACCTTCCGGCATCCAATTATTTTGATAGCATAATTTTTAGATTAGAAAACTAGCTTTTAAAGTGATTTAAGAAGATTTTTGTGAAATAATACATACCTGATTTGAACTGAAGAAGAAAAATAGGAAAATAACAATTCTGATGCCTATTTGATTAAATATAATTGCAGTTATAGAAATAAAAATTAATTATAAGATACATATTCTTTACAGTTATTTTTTCAGAATATAAAAAAAATCTAATATTTTATTTTTAAATTAGTTATTACCTTGTTTATTCTATTGTACTACATAATGGAGTTAGCTTAATTCTGCATAATAAACTGCACATAATGAAGTGAAACTCACGCGAATGAATCTAAAATTATTATAATTAGGTTCTAACTGCATAAATAAATCCATACATAACATATTTTCATTTTTGCATGTGTTTTTATATGATAAATTTTTTATAACTGTGCAATTCAATTCTACAATAATATTTATCATATAACATGAATAAAAAGTTTAATTTCTTCTCAATCTGTGATTCATAAATGTGGCAATGCAAAACTACATAGTTACTCTTGTAAGCTTCTGTTATATCACTTTCATTATTACTTTTGATGAGAAACGGTGTAATATTACAAACTCTTATGATGATTGTAATATTACAAACTCTGCCTCCCACCAGAGGGGCACCATATAAATAAGGATGATAAGTTTCTGGTATAGTGGTTGGTTCTTGCCACTCTGATGGTACAGAAATGGTGATGGTTGACTACCTCTTATTGATGATGGGATGTATTTCCTATTTAAGGGTTTTAGTATGATTGGTGATGACCCTTAGAACTCATTTATAATTTTTGCCAGTATTGCTGTCATAGAAGTCCGGGCATTAAATTTTTTCCATGTACCTCAGAGAAAAGGGGTCAGAATAGTCAATTTATTATGTTATATACTCGTCGTGTTTGTTTTATAATATTGGGATAGTTTAGAAGACATCTTGCATTATAAATTAAAATGGAAAAATTGGTTGACCTTCCCTTCATTTTAGAAATTACATTAACCTTGTTTTAATTCCTTTCAGATAAATACCTCATAATTTTTAAAATTAATAGTCAGAATTTGCTAGTAAAAATTTAAAATCTGATAAGTTAGCAAGCAGACAACAAACAATTTTCACCTTACAACTTGCAACTTCTATAAATTAAGATTTAAGGAACTGAACTTTTTGAATCAATACTACCTCTGAAATCTTAAAGAACACTTTATCTACATGTTAAGAAAATATAA
>JAOUZG010026507.1:2438607-2455976 GCA_026289955.1 Argiope argentata | reverse complement strand
AGATTCATCTCGTATTTTAAAAGCTATCCAAGCTTCCATATTAAACTGAGAAATATATTTAACATTCGATTTCATTTTAATTTCTATTTCCATGTTAATTTACACTGTTGAAGATAAATATTATATTAAATATTGTAACCTTGGTTTTGCAACTTCTCTTGTTATCAAGGTTCAAAAAAAAAAAAAAAGGGAAAGAAAAGAAACTCTTTAAATCAAACTAATGACTTGCCTGAAAACGAAAGCCATTTTTCTTTTTTACTCTTGCATGCTTCCGAAAAATGACCTGCATCTGTTTTTCCTTCCGAAAAGAAACGCAGTGTTTCCCACGAATGTGATTGATTGCCACTGAATAAAATCGGCTACAATTTTTTTTTTGTAAACGGTTCTTTTTTTAAAAGAAATAAACACATCTGCAGTCATATTTCTAAGCCTATTTATTTATTTTTATGTACTGAAATTTCTCATGAATCTTCATTGAAATATCATTTGTTTTATTTCAAAAATAAATGTTAATAATAATTTCAATTTAATAACATGTTTTTCATGATTAAAAATGGATATAATCTGTTGATTGAATTCAAATATTTGTATAAATCTTTAGTCACAGAATAAATTTATTCGTTTACGAATTTCGAATATAACATAACTTATCTAACAGTGGATTTTTTTCCGCAATATTCGTTTGTCTTCTGGGTTTTTTTTTATCTTTGTTACTTTTTCTTTGTAATAACAGAATCAATTTTTGCAATTGAATTTCTTGGAATCAAATAAGTTCGTTTAAATTTCGCTTAACAATTAGTTCGTTAGCGAATTTCGAATATAACCAAATATATCTAGCATTGCATTTTTTTACATATTAGATGTTTATTTGCCTTCTTTTTTCCTTTATTATTTGTGTGATCATAAAATCTTTCTTTCCGTCCATATTTTTCTTTAACAATCACAAAAATGAAAGCACCATTGAAGTACTCTTAAAATTCTCATGAGTCCTACATTTCAAATTTATTCCAAATCCAATAGCTTTTTTAGAGTCATTTCATAGCATGTAATCCACTAGTAATGAACTACTTATCCACAATTTTCAAAGACTTTATTACATGATAGTAAAAGTCATAAACGAACTCATTCAAATATCGTTACAACAAATCGTTTCCCCGTTTCCGATGCGGCAACAATTGGAATTTCATTTCCGGCGACTCGCCATTCCGCGAAGAAGGTCAGTGGGCCAAGGCCACGTGCACCCCCGTGTTTCCTTCATTGTTTCTTAATTTCCAGGAGCGGAAATGTTTTCTTAACCTCCATCCTTTAATCACTGACTGATGGCATTCCGATAGAAAGCCCGGAGAAAAAGTAGTAGGATAAATAGAAGGAATAAAGAGTATTTTTCTCGAGTGAACCAATAATCGTTTGCGTAATTCGTAGTATCGTTTGGTTTGTTTGATTTTCATTGGCATTCATTAGACATGATTGAAGAAAAGAGGGATTTTTCAGGAAAACTTAACACGGGACAGAAATAACAATACATAGTATTTGAGTCAATATTTGCAGTTGATATATCGAGATATCAACTTTTTTACAGTAATTCTGAAATAAATTTTCCTGCGAAAAGATTTGAGAAAAATAAATTATCAGGAAATTAATAAAGAAGTAAGTTTTCTACTTAAGTGAGAAAATAGAAATTAAATTATATTATTATTAATCAGTATAAAGTAAAGTAATATTTAAAAGTATCTTCATTTTTTTTTTCATATTAATCAAGTATAAAATAATTTATTGATTTCAATGAAGTATGTACATGTGCAATAAAAATCAATTATATTTTAAATTTTACAAATTAACTTTTTTTCTAAGACAATTTCTTTAGAATTAGACAAAAAGATTTTTAAAAAATGACAACATTCAGGAAAATTTGCAAACCAACTAAATTGGCATGACCTTTTACTTACTCTTTTAACTTTTTACATAACTATTTTCTTTCTCTTAAACGTAGTAGAAAGAAAGAATTGTAATCGTAAAAAAATTCGAACTCATTTTGACAAATCTCCACGTTTTAGATCTGCATGAGTTCGATCAAATACAATTTTGGCATCATGAATGTATGTGACAAAAACAATTCAAAAAGCTTTGAGTTAGGAGGTTGAAATTTGGTATACGATCTTTACACTAAATTTGAAAATTTCTGTTAAATTTCGAGTAAAATCTGTTCGGAGAAAGTCAGCCTGTCCGGTATTTTGAATATAAGTTAACACGATAATTACAAAATGAAAATAGTTAGAACAAATTCAATATTATATGAAATATTAGTCAATATTTCAATAAATTACTAAAAACGTGTTTAAAACACAAATTTTACTTTCGGACACTATTAACAGCATGCCAGGGATACTATTAACCACCAAATAACTCGCCAAGAATAATTCAGCAAAAGATTTAATTCCGGCCAAAGGTTAATATTTCGTAACCATTATAATGCCTTGTAAGACGCATGTATCATATAACTTAACTAAAGTGGAGAATGCAGGTATGCAACCTGGGTACAGTTGCCAAGAGATGAAAAATTTAGTAATCAAATCGGTGCATTTTCAATGAAAATTTAAAAATTCTTTTTGTAAATTAAAAGAATTCAGCAAAATAAGAGAAAATTAAGAGTTTTCAAAAACAATAGACTTTCCTGAATGGAATAAGAGCTTATACGAGATTTATCTATTAAAATTTATGACTTTTTTCTTTGGCATGAAAAACCAAGTGCAGAGATTTTAAATTTTTTTTAGATTTATGGGAAAAGAAATAGTTTTGCTTTTCGATTATCTTGAAAATTTCCCACACTTGATAACTGCATAGACAACAACTAAAAACTATATAAATTTCAAAATTATATATATATCAGTCAATTCATTCATAAGTATATTTCAATTTCAATTCATTCAATAAGTATGTACACTAATATGAAATGAGTTGTTTTTCAAAAGTATGAACTTTAAAAAAATTCACCGGAAATTACATTAAGGAAAATCTAATCAGGAGTGTTAGAAAGTCAAATTATATTGCCGCAAAAAGAAAGAATGTTATGATTCATCATGGTTCGATTGGCAGAGCAATGGACTGTGAATCCGTTGGTCCCTTATTTGATTCCCGGCCATCGCATTTTATGCAAAGACTGGATTTTTGATTTAAAATTGATCTTATTATTTCTCTAACATCAAGACGATTCTAGAACATTCTTTAATATTCCAGTGAAATGATCCTCGAATGTTCCACAGAGGTATAATAACACAAGTTCTGCTCAGTTCTTCATTCTGTTCTCCAGCGAGTTGCTGGGTGCTAATAACGCTATTGTTTCTAGCTATCCGTGTCTTTAATTCAGAAATCATGACAATATTACTAATTATTCAAAGTATATTCATGATTAACTTAACCAAAGAACAAACCTCCGTTTATGATAATGAATTGAAATACTCATAATGAAACTAAATTTCCCAGGTTCTCGTATTTAGAACGTTAATAGAAGTTTTAGGAAAAATGCTGTGCCACATTAGGTGTAAAAACCGAAAGATTTCATTTATTTTTATTTCTTGAAGTCTCTATTGATGAGAGAAAAAAAAGATCAACGTTAACCGATTTTTTTGAAATTTACAATAATGTTTTAGAATGCGGTAAATTAGAGATGATTTCAATAAAAATCAACGAGACTGGTCTTCCCAAAAATGTCTCGCATACTCTTCAGCAAACTTGTCATAGCAGAGAACGCCTTACGTGGCATTGGAGTACTATAGTTACGAAATATTAACTTTTGGCTAGAACTTTGCATTTTTATTGATTATATCGTGTTATCCTTAGCATTTAATCCCTAGCTTGCCGTTAACTGTGCAGGAAAATCGAATTATTGCTTCAGAAGCGTGTTTTTTTTTCAACCTATTGGAACAAAAATTTGACACAAAACTAAGCTTGTAGTCACAAAATTCAACACCCATTTAGATATATTTGTTATTTTGAATTATCGCATTTATTTGTATCTGTGAGTAGAAACCGATAGGGAGTCAATTCTTTGTAGGATTTAGCTCAAAATTCTACCTTCCAAAATATACTTGCGCCAAATTTGAGCATTTTAAACTGTCTGGTCTAAATAGCACAGATACATATAGAACACATTTTTCCCTTAGTTCTGGTAGAGATGCATTTTGGAAACTTATTAAACACCGATTTACACAATAAATCGATTTTTGAAAAATGCCATATCAATGAAAATCGTAATATAAAATCAGTAATTCACTCTAAAACAACTACATAAAAAATTAAACACGTTTGTATTAAATGTTACATGATATTTATTTTAATTCGCGGATGTAATTTTAAATTAATATCAGCTACTTCTAAGAACATATATAAATGATAATGTAATTCTTGAAACAGGAGGTTACCGACAGATGTGATATCAATAAGCATTCAAAAATATTTTCGTTTCATTAAGTTGAGTCTGTAATTCTTCTCATGCATTTGAAAATAAAAGCCAATATCCAATTATTATCATGTCAGAACATGATGTTGTTTTGGGGATGAGGTTTTTGGCGTCAACAAAAATATGTTGGCGAAAAGTAAAAATTTTATTATTTGCACGAGCATCTCAAAAAAATCAGCTTTTAATAGCGTGTTGCCATTGCAGTTACAGAAGCTCTGTTAAAAAAATAAGTTAATGACCGCAGCAAATAAAACCTAGAAAAATGTCATTTTGGGCACATGATTATATGAAATGAAATAAATAGGAAACGTGATATTTTTTTTAACAATAAATGCGAGACAAAGTTTTTTTGATCGTTTGCAATACTAAAGTGACTCATTCAATGAAATAATCAAAATGAATGAAAATATAATTCACCTTGCACGAGCACGTGGTTCTTGGCCGTTCAAGAAATGATGTCCTGACATGATACGTTGAAATATGCATAGCAGATTTTCTTTTAATCTTTTTATCTTCATTTGCTTTATGTTTATGAACTTGCCTCTTGAAGTTCTAGAGGATTGGAATCTCATATACTTGTATATTTTTGATTTCACAATTGCACTGTTTTATTATTTTTAGAACTAAATTAATTAAATATTAATTTAATTAAAGTTTAATTATATCTCATTGGCATCACGTATCAAAGAGTTTGCGAAACATTAGATATCAAGACCATATTAAGATAAAGCAGCTGAAATGAACACATGTCTCAAAAAGTTTGTAAAAAATGCCTAAATCTAAATCAAGATTATAAAATAAAAAATAATTAAAGTTTTAAAAAATCGTATAATTTGGTTTAATAATAAAGTTTTGGAAAACGTTTTTCTTTTATTTTGAATTCTTATCTTTGCGTTTGATGATTTCAGTGGAGGTAGATTATGAAAAATAGCTACTTTATTTATTATCATAATTAAATGTAACTAATACTACAAGTATACACTTTACATCATTATTAGAAAGGAATTATTCTTAAGAACAATTCTGAAAAAAGTAATAAAATTTCGCAAATCTAGAAATAAGTAAGAAAAAATTAATATTAAAAGGGACACTAGATAAAGATGAAGATATTTTCTCTTAGAAAGAAAAGCAATTTTATTTTAAACTTAGGTTTCATTTCTCGAAAGTACTTCTACTATCTATTACCAAATGTTTACCACTTTCAAAAGAATACTGTGCGAAAATCGTTTGAAACTGACAGCTGAACAAATTGAATGTGATAATAATAATATTTATCTATTTTTAGTCTTTCACGCGTATCATTGGCACAACCGGACGTTCACTAAAAAATATCTTATCGTTTCGATTGTAGAGTAATTTAAAATTTAAAAAAAAATATATTTTTAAGAATGTAATTTTAAGTACGCCCTCCGGGTTGATGAAATAATATCAATAAATATAAATTCAATTTTATCTAATCAGTTTAGAAACTAAACTTTTTCTTCCACCAATTCTACTTTTTGTAATTATTTATCTTATATTTTAATTGATTCTTAGTAATCTATGTTAGAAACATTATTGAATTCTAATAAATTTGTTGTTGAAATGTTCGATTTCATAGAACCATAAAAGATTGTCCTTCAACGCCAGTAACAATTAACAGCTACAACATGTGGTTTTGTCATGATAATTCTTAGAAAACCAAAACCAATTAATGGAGTTGAATCAGTTTTTTTTAATTTATTGAAAACTTTATCAAGGACTTGACATCCGGTTTTATTCAGTGTTAAAAAAAATCGATTTTATTACGCAATACCTTTTTTTAATAATTATTTCTTGATAAAATTTCAGCTAAACATACGACGAAATTATTTCAAAGTATTATTGAAACAAAATACAACTATACATGAAAATGTATACTTTCTCATAACATTTAAAATTAAATATTCTATAAAAATAATAAGTAAAAAAACAGAAATTAAATGGAAATATAAATAAACATTTGAATTCTGGTAAAATTAAAACAAGGCGGAAATTTCTAATTCTAATTTTTATTTTTAATTTGTAGAAGTAACAAATTTCGAGTCATAATTTTGATTTTAACAGATTAGAAAATTACTTTAAAGATCACTTAACCATAGATCAGAAATAGGTGAATTTATGAAAATAATAGAATTTTTAAGGACGGATTTAAAGATATTTATAAAAATATTTCACCAAACTGCATTTTTTAACTAAATATCTAATTCTTTATAAAAGTTGATTGATAAAATAATCTTGATATATATTAAGATCAAATTAGCGGATTTTTTTTATTTTAAGAAAATTTAACAATTATAATTTATGAAAAAAATTATATCACAGTGAGTTTTTAAAGATGCAATTTTTGTATTTAAATTGAGTAGAACTAAATAATTGTTAAGTTTTATAAAGGTAAAAATTGATATATTATTGTGGAAATAATATTAGGAATAAAAATGTTATTTTTGCAAAACAACTTCTTGAATTCATTCTTCCTTCAGAATATTGTTTAAGTTAATTATACTGTTGAAAAAGAAAAAAAAATAAGACGAAAAAAGGGGGGACTCTGATTTTTTTTTCTTACGCTTGCTCATTAATTCATTCCTATAAAATATTTTTTCTTAATTTAAAAGTAGAAAAAATATTTCTTAAAATATTGATTGAGGTTTAAAAAAATATATTATTGTAGGAGGAGGGGTTAGGTATGTCTCTGTGTGTTTATATCGTATTACGTAAAAGTTTTTAAATTCTTTTTTTTAATGCGATTTCTTGAGCATTTAAGTGGGTATTTTTAATCCACTAAAATTCATGTATTTAATTGATCTTTCATCAATGATTTTCGAAAAAAAAGAATATCTAAAAAGAGTTTTTTCAATCTTTAAAATATTTTCATCACGAGTAATTGTTTCAAAAACCTACTTTTTTAATAGCTTAAATGTATGAATTCAAATTATACCATTTATTTTTTAAGGGGATGATTAGCTGCTAGGGTTTGTAAGTTAAAAGAAAGCTTTTTTTGATTTCGTTTTAATTATTTCATGATAATTAAACGGAACTTAAATGCTTATTATGACTAAGATTGAAGACAAAAATAGAACTAAAAGCGAAAAAAAAAACTGAACGTAATTATTTGATAAACTTCTTTTTTTTTAATCATTTCCAATTTATCAGATTATCACTGTTTTGTTTTTTCATTTAAATTTGTCTAAATATCCTGTCTAATTGCATAGAAAAAAATATGAATGAAATGAATAATTCGCTGTTATATACACCAGAAAAACTGCTTAATTGTTTTTTATCCTTATTTTATACATGCAAGGAATGCATTAGAGGAATGAAATAAATTTTTTTCTATCACAAGACTTATAATTTTATGAAATTGTAATTTACGAACTCGTGCATTTTTAAATTTTTATTTAAAAGGTTTTAGATTTTATTATTTAAAGGCTTTATTCAGTGTGTTACTTTTAATAATTTTCTTTTTACAATATTTGATATTATTGTACAATTTTATTTAATTTGGCTTGCTTCATGTCTGCAAAGGCAGAATTAGTTAATGAGTTGATTAATAAAAAATAAAATTCAATGAATTATAAAAGATTAGGACTATAATGTGCGTTTACACTTTGTTTTAGAATAAATTATAATAAAATTAATTATTTATATATTATTTACTGATATATTAATTATCTGTTTTCCTCCATAAAATGGCACTTTTAATGTTACATTTGGCTGTAGTTTATTAAATAATTATAATCTGCCATACTCATTGAATTGCTTTGTTTTAGTTAGGAAATCTTTCATTAATAATAATAGTTGATTTTTTCAGGAATTTCACTAATTTTGACATTTTTTTCGTGACACAAATATTAAAAAAATGGCATAAAAGCACATATATTTTCATAAAATATTAAAATCAAAATATTTATATCAAGCAAATTATTAATACAAAGAGTAAGTTAAAAAAATAAATATGTTTAAATGTGAGATTCAATTGATAAGCGATTAAAAGATCCTGTAAAGCCTTTTATAACATGCATTGCTTTGAGCCGTAAAATGTCTAAATCGTCTCTGATGCCATTAAAGCAAATGAAATTCAATAAACGATGATTTGTTACTGACTACATTATTACATTTAATCGTTCGATCCGAAAAAGTGTTTAACCTCAACAATACTATTCAAACCGTTATTATCAAAAGTAAAAGTACTGAATATTTCGAGTAGACATTAAAATACTTTTAAACAATGAACAATGGGTTCAACGCTCATCAAAATCACTCCTCCTTCAAAGTCAAAGGTTGAAATAAAAGAAAACTGTGTTCAACCTGCGTGTAACGATAACTGTCTGCAGATGCTTATCACCCAAATAACGGCTCCTCTAATTTGTTCTACATGGATGTCTGAACAGCGGATATAGGCTTGTATTGCGATCTTTATTCAAGTGGAATAATAAGTTGAAAAACGAGATTCTGCTATTATTTTTCTACTTATTTTTATTCTTTGTAATAGCAAGGTTTAGCTCAAAATTTTTGTTCTTGAAATATTTAGTTCCAAATATCAATTTTGAAGTTCCAAAAAATAGTTTTGTAGATACAGCATGTATCATAAAAGTAAAAAGAAAAGGAAAGAAATGTTTGCTTTTAACTACTAGTTCGCAGACGATCAGTTGATTCGTCAGGAGTATTGGCTTTTTTTTTTATTTCAAATTAATTGAGTGGATATATCTTCATTTCCACGATTCCGCCAAACTGGCCAGCATTAAAGCGGTGTTGTTACCTATGCCTTGTTTAAATTGTACTTATCATGTATTTGAATTTTTCTAATGGAAACTAGTTACATGACATCACAGTCCTATCAAAAACGTAACTCTATGACACATAAATATTGTACAATATTGTATGATATTAAACAATATTCCCAATATTATGTAATATAGTTAAATATTAAATTATATTACATAATATTGTGCAACAAGATGTGGTACCTGGTAAATATGTTGTTTATTTATTGTCTACATTTCGTGGTATTGTGAAAATTTATTTATTGCTATGAAAAATAAACAGAATCTCTCTTCTTTAGCTTTCATTTATAAAAGAGGATCAAGCTAATAATTAGTTGATAACGAAATGAAGACGGTTTGAATTTCAAAGCAATAATGTGTATTATTATTGAAAATTAAGTAAAAATATTTTCCAAAAGTTGCCAAAATTTAGTAAAACTTCGCACGATTGTTAATGTCATTAAAAAGAGAAATTTTTTTTTTTAAATTTTGAAGCAGGATAAAAGTTTTTTTGTACAATAATATTTTTGGTAATTATGGCGAAAAAAAGTCAAAAGTCAGCTTAATTTTAATAAATTGGTATTTCGAAAAATTTGCTCGGAAGTGTATATTGTCACCTTCTAAAATACAGGGTAAGTCAAAATGAATATAGCGATTACAAACGGCTATAACTATTTAATGAAAAAATATTTATCGATAAGATTTACACAGAATGTAGAAGAATCTTCAAAATTTTATATACAGAAGTCATAGATGTTCTATGTGACTTCCCTTGGTCACACGGACAACATCTAATCGGTATTCCATTTCACGCCATACATTCTGAAGCATTTGTTCATTAACCGACTCAAGCGCATTACAAATGCGTACTTTCAGTTCTTCAATTGTTTTGGGCAAGGGAAACACAAACACTCTGTCTTTCACATAACCCCATAGGTAGAAATCACAGGGATTTCCTCAAACATCCGATGCCATCTGCGTATGTTGTTCGCATTTGGAGGTTCTTCATTGTACCGCTGACGAAATTTTCTCTGCACTGTAATAACAGAACGGCAACTGTGAAATTCCAACACAGAGAATGCTTTCTGCACGGGACTAGCCATTTCCACTAATGAGACGCCGCGCTGAACAGGTTTCTTGTCGTTGCGAAGTTCGATTTCGCGCATGCGCAGGCATCCGCTTGGCTGCACGTGCGCTTTACGTTAATAAATTTTGAAGTTCCGTCTACATTCTGTGTAAATCTTATCGATATATCTTTTTTCATTAAATAGTTATAGCCGTTTGTAATCGCTATATTCATTTTGACTTACCCTGTATATGTGTACCATATTTGGAAGTTATAAGTGAAATGGTCTGGCATCCAGAACACCAACAAGCACACATTTATTCTTATTAATTACTAGAAATGTTCTTAGTTTCTATAATCTTCGCATGTTAACTTGATTCTGAGTCATGATCTTCTAGAAAGTCTGAATATAAGAGCCATTTTTTTGTATTTTTAACTATTTATAAACTAAGCAAATTTGTGAGTTTTTTAAAATTTTATTTATTATTTTGAAAAATGTTAAAGTAAAAAAGAATTTGTTGACTAACTAAAATTTTTAAAGATACTAAATTTTTTTAAAAGCGATTTTAATTTCTTATTCTTATTTTTGTGGTAATTACAGAAGAGCTTTAATTTTAAAAATAAACATTGATAAAAAATTCTTTATAGTTTGTACATTTCTGAACACTTGCTGTTTTGTGTCTAATAATTACACGTATAAAAAAATTATCTTTTTAATCTTTAAGTTTTACCATTGTAATATAATACTTAATTTTAGAGCATTGAATTTTTATTAATAAAATAATTAAAAATTCCATTTATTAAGCAATTTATTGGGTCAGTTGAAGTATTATCATTTATTGCTTCAGTTTAATGCTCGAAATTAAAATAAGGTAAATAACGAAATAAAAAAATGAGTGAAGGACATAACACAACCACCAGAATAGTTTTAAAGCCTCTAAAGTAAATCAGGCTGCATGTCTATCGAAATGTTAAGCTACTATAAAATTGATATTTTCATCCCGCAATAATACTGACAAACCGGCTGGTCACCAAAGGTGATTAAGTTTTGATAAATGCATCAACATATTGAAATTTTCACGGTCACAAAAAAATTTCTTGTGTGCAAAATTTTGAATTCTTTGTCATTTATATTTATGCATATGTTTCCTCACAATAAATAATATTCAGTTACTATTTGGATGGATGTTATTTCACACTTTTTCAAATACGCAAAACAGAAACTATTTATGCTGCTAGCATGTCTCTCTCAAGTTGTTTATGGCATTCCTACTCCGAAAATATTATTTAAAGCAAGAAGAAATAAGGGTAACATGAGTGCCTCTCAGAATGAAAATAATTTGTTCGTTTTTTTTTTTTTTTTTTTTTTTTTTTTTGGGTTCTTCCGAGTATGACTCACTGCTGCGTAGGCAGGTGAAAATAAAAAACACACAAATCAACTGAAACTACATAGAAAATTCTCGACTTGTACGGTTCTTTTAAAGTAAATAGAAATTGCTATTATTTATGGGACTTGGATGTCGTGATCAACTATCGCCAGTGGTCATTTGTCAATTTTATTATTTTCCACAATCTGTTCCGATTTCTCTTCAGTAAAGAATATATTGTTAAATCTATTATTGAAATAATAAGAAATTTAGTTACTTCGTAGAATTGCTAGACTAGAAGAGAAATTATTTTATTTTTAACGTCTTGTGTATTTTTGAATTTATTTTATAAAATACTAAAAAAGATATTTACAGTTAAAAAT
Source organism: Argiope argentata (assembly GCA_026289955.1). Taxonomy (NCBI): domain Eukaryota; kingdom Metazoa; phylum Arthropoda; class Arachnida; order Araneae; family Araneidae; genus Argiope; species Argiope argentata. The sequence continues at coordinate 2,443,923 of JAOUZG010026507.1, read as the reverse complement.
AAAGAAAGTAAAAATATTTTAAATATAATAAAATAACTTTAAGTTAAAATAATAAAAGTAAGCAAAATATAATAAATTTTCGGTAATTTAAAGTGCATAAAGATAGATCATTTTAATAACAAAATTCGAAAATACAATAATTTTAAGAACGCGGATTTTAATCCTGTGAAATTATTATTAAAAATATCCAAATGAGGAAAAAATACATAACAAAATTCTTTTGCTTTAATTTATTAGGCTTCCCATTCAAAATATATTATTATATAGCACCTTCATACGAACAAGATAAATAAAGTAAATGGAGAAAAAATGTTACTATATATTTTCCGAATTTTAATAAAGACCAATGAATTTGAGAGAAATAATTTAATTGAGAATGTTAAAGTATTAAAAAATTTTGTAATTTAAGTCGTCAAATGTTAAGATACCTTAGTTCGATCAGAAATTAATTTTAAAAGACTGAATAAATTTCAGAAATTAGTTTTAGTTTTTCTTTTAATTCAAATGATAACTTTTCTAATTTTATTAAAGTGTATAAAGTAAAAAGGGAAATTTGTTGTTATTAGGAATGATAAAAAAACCCGATTAATTTCATACTTAATTTTAAATATTTTTTTTTTCGAAAAATCTTTATGAACAGTTTTAAATAGCAGAACAATATTTTTAGAATTAGAATTCTTTTTTTTTTCACTCTGAATACTCAAATAGGTTAAAAAATTGTTATTAGACATTTTTCGCCTGTAAGATATCGCCTTTTGAGACTAAGTTGATTTTTCTAAAAGGTAATGTAATTACATGCTATTTGTATTGTCTTAATCTCTCCTATATAACACGTTCTATGGTAAACGAGTAAAAATTATTTTTTATAAATAAAAGAATTTATTTTATTTAAATTTACCATCTAAAAAATGCTTTTTTATCTAAATAAGTTATCTTGACTTAGAACGGCTTATTCTATAAATCTTTAATACAACTTTTTAATTTTAACACTTTCTCTCAGACAGATAGTCTTTTATTCAAATGCGCTGATAAATAATTTATTTTTTAACATGATCATGTTTATGGGCTGACATTCTCTTTATAATTTGTATCTTTTGACATGCGTCACGAGCAAAAAAAGATTTCAAAATGCTTTTCTAGGCTGAACATTGCACTTAAAACTATCGAATATATTACGAACGTTTTTATTTCGTGAGTAATAATTACATTCCTAAGAAGTATTTTTAATTATATCAATTTTTAATTGAAAATTTTAATTGCAGCTTCAATTAAAATTGATCGAAATGTTGTAATGTTTCATCAATAGCATTGGGATGTTCTATTGCACAAAAACAATAATCACACATTAATAAAACTTGAAAATTAAAAAATAATAATTTCATTGATTTCTGTGCAATTTTTTTCTCAAATTTTGACAATTTTTCAAAAGCGCATTTTATCACAATAATTATCACTGTTTTTACTATATTTATACTCAAGCATTTTATAACGATATTAAATGTATTTCTTAATCTTTGCGTTATAGAAGCTATAATATTAAGAGTAAATTTTTGAAATAATATAAAGATAAACAAAACAAAATCTTATCATATTACAATATTTTGGATTAAACATTTGAATCGCCTTTAATTCCACCCCATCCCCCTCTACCCCTAACACACCTTTTTCAAAGCTTCATAAGGTCACGATGGGACAAAATATGAACAACCAAAGACAGAAGTCATAAAATTTTAATAAAATTCTAGAAATATTGAGCACAGAGAGTGTGGTTCAAAGAAATTGCTTTATTTCAAGGTCAGATGGATGCATTTGGACAAACATCTTTAATTGGTGTCACGATATCGAACAAGGCGCGAATGTGCGCGTCACGAAAGCACCGCGAAGTTCAAATTTTTGCGTGTTGCCATTCAAGGTTATACAACATCGTGTCAGACGCTCCCAGTTATCACGACATCGATCTCGCCTTGACAAGGTTGAAGAAAATTTTAATTCTAGATAGTCATAAATCAAATATCGTACGTGTATTTATAGAATAGTATTAAAAACAATAGATTAAAATGTTCGACTACAAAACAACCCCCCCCCCTGCTGTCAAAAAGTCTTTTCTGGCCTTTATATTATACTAGCTCTTACCAGCGACTTCGTACGTGTGGAAATTTTGATATGTGTATATATAAGAACTGACAGTCTAATCACAATGTAAAATGTTATCAAAACCGTATGCATGCATAAATTTTCAACGTCAATTGGAGCAACGCAAAAACGTGAATTTTAAGCACCATTTGGGGTAACGCAATGCAGATTAGAAAATTTTAATTTTAATTCATCTATTTTATTTTTATTCAAAAGTACTTGAAATAATAAAGTCTTAAAAATTCAATCGAAAATGATGAAAATAGGCAAAAGGAATATGTACCGCAAGAAAAAAAAATCAAGACAAATGAACAGGAAATATCGAATCACATTAACACAAGAACAGCATAAGAAAAAAATTAATAAACCTTCCTTTAGAATAGTAAGATAATATGAAAACGAAAAACGGAAACAGAAAGATAAAAACAAACGGTTAGATTTTTTTTTTTTTGTTCTGACGAAAAATGTTTTCTGTCGGAAAATCCTACAGTAAATCACAAATAATTCCATTACATAAGATAATACCAAAAGAATACCGGAAATATAAAAATAAAAACAAACGATTCAAAAAGTTCAGGCAGATGTTTTCAGTTTTTTATATCTTTTTGGTGGAAAATTTAGTTTTTAATTAATAAAAAATTAACCGCTCAATTAACCGGAATAAAAATTAGCCTATGTTTTTCTGTATACTATAATCTACCTATGTGCTAAATTTCATCCAATTTCCTTCAGACTTTCTGGCGTGATTGAACCCCCATCATCCATCCATCCAAACTTTCACATTTATAATAGTAGTATAGAAGATGCGTTTCGAATTTCCAGACCTCACCGAAATAAAATTCGTTAAACTAGAAGAACAATATGAAAATTTCGTTCTAAGAAAACTTTGAATATTGTTCTTCTATTCCCTTGTAGGCTATGTATAGAGAAGTAGAAGGATTATAAATATGCAATTGATCAATTTATTATCTGTTTTTATCTAGTGGCCGAAAAATCGTAAATTTTCCTTCTGAGCCACACTTGCTTTAATGTACTGCTGTGTCTTCCACCATGTTTTCGTAACATCTAGTTTTGTGTTTTCAGAAAAGCACATATTTTTGTAAGATCTCTCCTTATTGTTTTCTTGTCTCCTTATTATTTCTCGGTTTGTGATATTCTTGTACACAAATCGGGCATACTTTAAGGTTTATATTGGTCTCTAAGCAATATAAACCAAGTTCCAATTCTTAGGTACATCTTTATAATGCCCCTAAACAAATACCCAACAGATAATACAGTCTATCAAACCCCAAATCAAATACGTCAAAAGTGATAATGAAAATCCGCGAGAGTGATCTCTCAAAATTTTCGCACATAAAGGGGGTCTCCCTCCCATATCCCTTACTTATAAAAATTCAGGAACTTGATCAAAGCCATGAACGCAACGAGAGCTAAGATTTTTAATCTTAGAATTTGCATAAAAGCATTTCGCGTTCCTTAACATAATTTTTAAAAATGAAAGAAACAAACTTTTATCTCAGATTCATTGAAATCAAAAGTGAGCACAAAAATACAATTTTCATTACAGTTTATGTACGAAACTTCATTTATTTCCGAAATTATGCTTTTGAATTGCGTTTACGGGTACGCTTAGTACAAGCTGTCACGTGATTGAGAGTAAGATAGAGTTTATTAAGTCAGACTGTTTTCTTTTTACAAGTGTTTATGAACATGTTCACGCAAAACCACGTGCTAAACGATGTCAACAGAATGAAGTTTGATATGTATAGAAATATTTAATATGAATTGAAAGTATTTTTTTTATCTAAAAGACTGTCCCATATTCCTGAATTTTACATCAAAGGTTCTCAATAAATAGTGTCTGATTTTTTATGGTGGAATTCGGTCATTGAAAATTTTTTTTAAAAAAATGAAAGGTGAAAAGGTAATACATGAAGTTTTCGTTTAAATGCATAAGATTATATCCCAGAACTTAAAGTGTCATTCAGACATTTTAGACAGACATGAGGCAAAAATTTTTAAACGATGTCAGATGTCTTACAATGATGTTAAAATTTGCATTTAATTTAACAATCATTACAATAATGTTAAAATTTTAATACGATTTCAAATGTCTTATAATGATGTTAACATTTTATGGTACCAAAATATAATCGCAATCTCTCTCCATCGCAATTAGATAGCAAAATACCACAAAATCCAATCGCATCTTTACATTGCATTATTTAAGCTAATTTTAGTCTAATTAGTATTATTTGGCAACATAATTTTATTCGAAGGATTATTTTGTAACCTCATTAAAGTATTAGTGGCAACATTATTTTATTCGAAGTAGTCGTTTTCTGGCTTCTGCAAAAATGCATGAACAACAAATAAAGAACTTTAAAGTACGATGCATAACCGCTACTCGGAATATTTGTTAGACGGACATATAGACAAATGCGAAGATCTATTATTACATGAGTTTGTTATTAATTAATTAGTTAATTTCGGACTTTTAATCTATTACGTATGAAAATGAATGATTATATTGACATTTCTAGAATTAGTTGAAAGTAGCTCTTTTAAGCAAATTATTCATTTTTATTCGAATATATGTTTCAAATAGTAAATGGATAAAAAAAAAGGAGAATGATTTTTTTCTGCTGAATGATATTTCAAATCTCAATTCTATGATACCCTTTCAAATCATAGAAATCACTTAATGATGCCACTTATATACTGTAGATGGTCAGCAATTTAATAGATATCAGACTAAACAACCGCTGCATTAGGAGACATTCGCTGAAAAACGCCTTAAAATGCCAAAAGTTGTGTTTATTTCACAAACTTTATGAACAAATAATAAACAATATTTATAAATACTACAAAATGAGTTTTAAAAGAAAATTTGTCAATTGTTTTCTCCATGTCAAAGTCATTAAAACTAGTATAGAATGCCTTCTTACTCTTTAACTGCCTTGTCAAAAACATTGATGAAAGTTTATTGTACTTTTTGTTTAACTTGATTTGTTTCATTATAAAGGTAATATTTTGTAATAGATTTTCCTCTTGCCTTCCAATATGTTAGACCCTTAACCTTTTGTACATTTGTTTAGTGCTGTACTATAGAGTAGTTAAAATAAGCACTACTAAGAAGCTTCAAAACTTCAGAAAGCCCTGAGACACCGATTTTTTTTAATG
>JAOUZG010026507.1:2361628-2428607 GCA_026289955.1 Argiope argentata | reverse complement strand
GCTCGTATCTTTATATTTGCTTAGCTTACTTCTTTTATATTTTATTAATATTTTCTTTGGTTAATATTAACTGCATTTCATTATTTAATAATTTTAGTCTCTTGAATTTTGAGATCCTTTAAAATGTCTTTTCGATTTTAAGAATGGAGAGCCTTTAAAATCACAAGCACATAAAATTGTGCATAATGTTATAGAATTTTGAAGTTTTTAGAAGAACTAGTAGATGAACTAGTGATTCAGATAGGAAGTACTGAATCGGATTCAGATTCAGAAGAAACGGAATCTTGTCCCAGTGATTTAGAATTCTTTTAATTGAAAGTACACAACTGTCACACGATCTCTGCTAGTTTTGCACTCTTTTAATAATAATTAATGTGTTTTATAAATAAAAAGTGAATTTTACAATTGCTTTTTTTGTTTCATTTCAATTAGTTTATTCGTAAGTTATAGAAGATATAGAATTTTATTTAGTTTATTTCCTGAAGCTACGAAATTGATTCCTTTTCTTATTTTCTATTTTTTCATTAATGTGCTCTTGTTTTCTGTTATTCAATATGTCGATAATCAAAAGTTTCAGCTTAACATACTTTTGATTATCCTTATTTGATTATCTTTAAAATCTGATAAAATGTAATTGTTAATTTTAAGTTTCGAAAAATAGTATATATATCAAAAATAAATAAATAAATTTATTTTGGAGAGGTTTTAAGCATATTTAACAATGTATATTTTACTTTGTAACAGCAACCTTCTATAAAAATTATGAAATAATTACGGTTATTAAGTTATTATTTTTATGTTGAATTAGACAGATTACTTCGCGTTTGCTGCGGAGAATTTGATCTTAAGTAGTTACATAAATTTAAAACAAATAAAATGAAAATTAAATTTTTGTCATGCTGGATTCTACTTAATTTTTCTTCTTGTGCAGTCGTTAGACATATAAATAATTATTCATTTTTTCTATTTGATTCACTCTGTTCTTTCTGCACTAATCAGAAAGGAAATTCTGTATTATTCTAACAGGAATAATATATATTTTCAAAATTCCAAGTATGCAAATGATTTTCAGCCCAGTGAATTATTTTTCGAATTTGCTTTCGAAAATTAAAGGCAATATATCAATACCGCCAATTAGGCGCTAAACGCGCCAACGTAAGAAACTTGAATGAACTTCTACCTCTGCGAAATGGACTCTTCCTGCAGTAACCTGTTTCTATAACGCCCGCCGTAAACATAGACGACTGTCGGCCAGAGATCTCCTTATGGACAGACAGTATGTGCTCTAGAGGAAAAGTGCAATCGGGTAATGAATTCGGAAAAAAAATTCAATATTCTATAATATTTATAATAATTAACTATAATTTATATGACAAAAATTGTAAAATAATCAAAATGAAAGATATTTCCTTTTTAGTACATAAATGGTAGTGTGCTTTAAAAGTTTTTAGCACATTTATTGTTTATTTGTTTTTATAAAAAAATCAAATTAATTCATCCCATTAAATCATTCATACAAAATTTTTAATTTTCTGCATACCAGATATTTTTCGTGAGGGAATGTTATCTCTTCTCATAAAACTTGATTTCATTACCTTTCTTTGGGTGATATTCTTTGAAGCCTTACAATCCTACCCCGCTAACTCGGGAATTGTAGTGATTAGGCTTAACTAAATACAGTGGATTCTCTATGATCCAGAACTTCATGAATCCAGCCTTTTTAATAGCCCATCGTTTTAGAATATTCAGAACTTCATAACTCGGGCAATTTTAATCATAGATGAGGTGAGCATTTTTAATTTAAAATTGATATGTAACATATATTTGCACTAAATATAATTTAATATGAATGGCAATAGATGCAAATTTAGACTTTATAATTTTTCTATTATAAATTACTGGGATGATCAACGTAAATTAAAACTCCTAACATCATTTAAAGAATTTTTTTTAATTTGATTATACCAGTGTGGGGATAACTCCATAAGCCAGATAACATCTTCCGGATACGAATAATTACTTTCGTCTAAAGTGGCTATGTTGCTCGGCTACAAACCGCAACGTTGCGAGTTCGGTCCTAATTTATTCATTTCACCCACAATGGTGACCCGGACGTGATAAAAACAGTTTCCAAACAGTTAGAAGTTAGCTACTGGGCAACAATTAGGGTAAAAATCGTGTTTTTATTCCAATAATTCCCGTCTTACGATAAAAAAAACATAGCAGTCTCAATAACGAGTGAAGATTCTTTATCCTACACAAATTCACTGTATCACAATACAGACGAGACGCACACATAAAAACGGTTGCAGCAGATAGTACACAAGCGGAAAATAAGTCGACTACTCTAAACTTTGTCTCGGTTTTTAAATAATTCTTGTGATAAGATATAGAAGCTTCTAGAAAAGTATCGTAACTTCGCTCTTATTCAATGTACCACCAAAATTCCATCAGTTTTAAGAACTTCCATTTTTGTGATCTAATTCGGGCATTTATTCAGTATTCATCATAGGTATCTATAAAACTTCTCTTTTTAACTCCACATTAAATTATGGATTTTATATTATAGCTGAATATTTGTGAAGCATTTAAAAGACATTTAAATAATACAAAAACTTATTTTTTACCTTTAACGGGTATTGGTTTTAAATTTCAGATATTATTATAACTGAACATTTGTTTTCTAGCTCTTGGAGAAGATTTGGAAGGCATTTTAAACGAGTGTCTTGCGTTGGGCATTCCACTTCTTGACCACTCTTTGCACACATTGGTGGTGACTCTTGGACCCTATGGGGCTCTTCTAATTACCAAGCTTTCCTCAGAATCCCCTTTCCCGATTGGTTTGGAATCTACTCCACAGGTAATAGGCATTTCATGTAATCACTTCTTTAAAATGACATTATTCTAGGTTTTATTTGCGATAATCATTAACATTTTTTTGATCAGAGCTCTTGTAAATGTAATGGCGGAAGGTTATTAAAAACTGATTTTTTGAGATGCTCGTGCAGATAATAAAATTTTTATTTTGCGCCTACAGATTTTTGTTGACGCCAAAAACCTCATTCCGAAAACATCATGTTCTGACATGATAATACATTTTCCTCAAACTTCACAGCTGCCATGAATCAGAATTACAAAACCAAATTCAGTGGAAAAAATTATTAAAAATTATTATTATCGATGTCCGTTAAGATCATTTAGTTGTATAATACATTGGTACAAGCATTTTTATCATATTATGTAAATGATATTCTTTTATAAATGTAGTTTAATATTTTGCAGAAGAATATTAAGCTACATTGACGAATTATGAAACATTATAAAATTCCTCGAGACTGTCTAAAATTGCTGTTTAAAAATATGTATTAAAGAGTATTCTAAATAATTCTTTCTTCAGGGCAAACCCCGGGCTATATATTATCCTACACCCAAACCAGAAGAAATAGTAAGCGTATCAGGAGCAGGAGACTGGTAAGTTATTTGAATTCAGTTAAATTTATTTTTTAAATTTCCAACTTCTTTGATACATATTCTATATTATTTTTAGTAAATTGAATTCATGAGTATAAAATTGTGAGGTAGCTAGATAAACCAGCGGAAGTCGACTCCCTCAAACTTTCCAGCACATGTCCCTCTGTATGTCTGTGACAGATGACAGATAGCGAAGATATTCCTTCAGGAAATTGTTTCCTGGATTGTTTGTCTTCTCTTTCTTACTGTTACTGTCCTTTTTTTCTCCTTTTATTTTGTACTCATCTAACTGGTTAGATAACTCATTGTTATAGGCAACCGGAACATAGGTGAGCGTTATGTTATGGCTGTCTGTGACAAAACTAATTCAAAAAGGTTTTGAGTGAACAGCTGAAATTTAGATACGGTTTTTATACCAAATTTGCAGATTTCCATCAAATTTAGATCAAAAATTGTTCCGAAAAAGTCCATCTATCCGGCTGTCCGAATATAAGTTAATACAATAATTGTAAAACGAAGAGACCTAGGTTGAAAAAATTCGGTACACAGATTTAACGCCTATAGTGTAAACACCCTACAAATTTTGAGCCGGATCTAACTATGGGTTGAATATCTGTGTTTTCAGAAACATTTAAATTCGATCATTCAGAAACCCAATGATTTAATTTGGTGTGAGATTTTGTGACTACAAGTGCAGACTTACGCCAAATTTTTTGTTTCAATCAAAGGAGAAAAACGTGTCCAAATCAAAAATTCTATTTTTGGCAAGCTTTAATGCATGCAAGAGATTTATCACTAAATAACTCGCCAACATATCGCCAGGATGGCACGATTGTGTTTATTCAGTAAAATGCGCTAGTAAATTCAGTAAATTCAGATTGGCACGATGGATTTATTCAGTAAAATACAAGTTCCCACCAGATGTTAATATTTCGTAACAATTGTTCACCAATGCCCGACAAGGCGCTCTATGGCATGACTAATTAATTGCAGTATGGGAGAAAAAAATTTAAAATCATTTTTGATGCTCAATATACGAAAAATAGCTTATTCTCCAATATTAAATAGATTCCAACATAAGAAATGCTTTTAATAGTTTTTTTGTAATTTTATTGTACTTTAATCGATTTAATTTCAAAACAAACTTTCTTAACACTGTTGACCTTCTTACTAATGTAATTGGATGCATAAAGATAAATATAAAAAAATAGATAAACAGAATGGTATAAGGCTTCTAGTTTAATATAACATCATGTATATAAAAAAAATTCGTGTTAAAATATTTTGCATAGAATACATTTACTACAAAATTTCACAAAATATTTTTTTTAAATTTAGTAACCATTAATCCGACTATCTAATTGGTATCTAAAGATTGCCTCTTATCTATACTCGCAGTTGCAAATTAGAGACGTATTTGAGCTTCCTCAAATTCATATCGCTTACAACACGATTTCTTATTGTATCGAATGCATTCATTGCGATATAGTAGAATTGAGGCTGATACGAATTGCCCTAGGACCGAACTTGCAACATACTGGTTTGTAGCCGAGTAACATAATAATTAGACAAAAGTGACTCTTCAGTCCAAGGGATGCTATCTGGCTTATGAGGCTAACATCATAGAATCTATATGTTTATGAAAGAAACAAATTAATAGATCAAAACAAATTTTCTCTATTTTTAATAAACTTCACAGCACTGGAATATGTCACATTTTTTTTCTCTTTCAGTTTTGCCGCTGGAATGATTGGAAGCATTTTGAAAGGTTACCAGCAGGAAGAATGCATCCGATCGGGACAGAAAGCGGCGCTTCTTTCTCTAGCCTCCCACATCGCCGTACCGGAATCCATCACCCCAAAATCTGTTTTTTCTTCGGAGAACTTGGAGCCCCTAAATCCAGTCTCGGTGGTTGTTTGAGTCGAAACATTTGCATTCCATCTTAGCTATGCATAGCCAAAGACGTGTATTTTATTAACCTATTTTGTACCCTACTTTTTGAAATAAAACAAGCATCTTTTTCGATTTTTCTTTCCTTTGATTTTGTGTCAAGAAATATCTGCGCTTTGACGTATTAAAACTCTAAGTCTTGAGAGAGATGGTTTTTCAGATGATTTAGCATCAATCATCAGTGATTCATTCTCACATGATAGATATCATGTGTACCAGTTTAGTTTTATCACACAAACTAATGCATTAAATACTAAATTCCAAATTCAAAAAAATGTTATCAAATATCTAATGTTTAATTGCAAATCACTGACGATGTTGTGGTGTTGTCAAATCTACTGATTGTTAATAACTGAATTAATAACAATAATAACTGGGCATCATAGCTATTTCAGTCAAATGGCTATGATGTCCATGATTTAACTCTATAAATACCCATATTAAAATATTGCACATAATCTCTAATATCTGAGAGTTGTCGGAAGAATACAATTTCGATTTCAAATAACTTCAAAATGTGAAAAAAAAATCGTAAAAGGAATTTGAAAAATTTCCCCTTGGACTCATAGAAAAAAGTTAAGCTTCTATTGATGAGCCAAGTAAAATGTAAGTTTGTCCTCTAATATAAAGAAATACAATGGATGCTCAAATGAAAAGGTACGAAACGGCACTGTGTGTATAAATGAAGACTTTATTCAAAGTATACACCACAGGCTTAAGCACAACTATCCCATTGATTAACGACACCAATGTCTCCTTGTTCTTAGAATTCCTATGGCCATGACGATACCCAGTCCTTCACATCGTCCTTAAGTTCGCCGTACGAGTTGAAGCGTTTTCCTTTCAGATATTTTTTAAAAGGACCAAACGCATGAAAATCGCAGGGTGGCATGTCCAGGCTGCGGGGTGAGTGACCTTGGAGATGTGTGAGCGCGTGTTATTATGGAGCAGAACCACACCCTCCGTGAGTAGCCCCAGTCTTGTTTTTGATGCACCTGCGTAGTTTTCAGAGTGTCTCACGGTACAAATCAGAGTTAATGGTGTGGTCCTCGCGGAATTCAAGAAGTAGCGGACATGGACGGACAACTCAAGGACACTGTGGATGTCTAGATCTCGACACAGCCGCAGGAATTTTGGGAAAAAGGAAACCTTCGTCTCGTTTATCAGTGAGATCGTAATGATCATGCCTACTTTGAATAAAGTCTTCATTTATTCCCAAAGTGTCGTTTCGTACATTTTCATTTGAACACGGCGAGTAATTAAAAAAATGGCTATTGTCTATATATAGAATCTAAGGTTTCTTTCCTTTAAATTAGGAAGTTATTATTATTTATTTATTTTTCGAATTCTTTTTGTAGTATTTAAATTCTTTTTTATGGCAAAGAGGAAACACATGCATCTTTTTAAAGAAACGGCTTTGTAGAACTGAACATAATTGAAAGAACTGAGAGTACAAATTATTAAGATTACAAGTAGATTCAAATTTTTAGTAAAAAAAGTGGATGCTGAGATCCACAACGAGGGGATAAACAAACAATAAATATTAATCCAGATTAGATATGAGGAATGAAGAGGTTTAATTAAAACATTGAATTTATCAGTCATTTCAAAAATACGAATAATATTTTTTTCTATTCCAGATCTTATTGAGAGATTTAAATATGATTCTTATTTAATAGTAAGTAACTTATTACAATCAAATGCAAGACCTCGTCAGCCCTCATCAGAAGAAAATAATACGGGATGCATAGAATAATTTGATGCTTAAACGTATTTTATGAGAGTGAGGAGTAAATATTAAGTTATCCATAAGAGATTTTATAGGAAACTAGCCGCCTTTGGCGACCAGTCGGTTCGCCAGTATTAATGCTCGCTAAAGTTTGCTCACTAATATTTTAGGTAGCTGTGTCTCATAACTGGTTTTTCACCAAAATATTTTTAAACCAAACAAATTTTGATAATCATATAATTCATTTATAGTATTATTTAGTATTATTTTCTTCAGATGATCTGTTCACTGTACTACTCATCTTTCTCTTTCTATCCGTTCAATGACTGTCCCGGAATTGATATTTTACTTAAATGATGGACGGAAAGGTCTAAAATTCTGTTTTTATAGAATAAGGAGATTCAAATTTTCATAAATGTAAACACACTAAACAAATAAAGTCACAATTGGTTTTCAAGAGATGCAAAAGCTTAAAAACAGCTTGGAAAATGCCTCGCGTAGACGAAATAATGGTGACACACACACCCTTCTTTTCTTTTCTTTTCTATCCTTTTTTTCTTCACTATTTTTCTTTTAATAACCTCTTTTTCCGCTTTGTTATTACTTTTTTTCTTCGCTGCCCAGATTTTATTTTCAGCAGGCACAGATTAAATATTCATACCGACTAATAATAAAAGCAACTATTTTCTTTCTTTTTTAAACATCCCGTTATCTATGAATGAAAACCAACTGACTTCGCGTATTTCTTTCTAAACAAACCATAATTTATTACTTCCTGCTATCTAACTCAGTTGGTGTGGGGGAAGGAAATGAAGATTTTTGGCGGGAAAGTAAGAAAAGTGTCGTTTTAACTATTTTCCAGGCAGTTTTTTTAATTTTTTCTCTCCATAAGAACCATTCTCGTGCCTTAACGAAAATATTTGTAAAAAATTAGCCGAATCGGTAGAGCCGTTCTCAAGTTTTGCGCTTAGCAACGCATTTCGAGTTGCATTTTTATTAATATAGATAACACATATGAAAATCTCGATTAACCAATTGATTTCTAAAAGCCGACAACTTGGAAGTAATGTTCGATTTTCCAATGATTTTTTCAATTTCTAGTCTTCGATCACATTCTCCCTAAGTATATCTTGCATAAATTTTCAATCGTTAATAAAATACTTTTTATTCATCCACTCAAGTTCAAGTAAATTTTTTTGAAAATTATAGGGGGTGACAGGCGATGTTAATTCAGTTTTTTCGAATATCGATAGATTAATTTAATTCCTTTTTAATACTTAAAATAGTTTTATCAGTTTGTAATGAGGATCGAAATCAACAGGCAATAGTTCAATCGGTAAAAGGCAAGGATTTCAGTATTTCTCATGTGAAGGTGAAGAATGCGAGTTCAATTCTTGCGAAAAATAAATTATTTTTTTCATAAATTATTTATCTTAATTGTAATTATTTAATGAAAAGTAACAAAAATAAAATTTGCCGTTATAGATCTAAATAGGAATTGACTTAATATTTTTTTTGTATTATTTGTTTTCATATTCTTTAGGTACCACAGTATAAATCGATGAGTAAAAATTCTAGCTTTTACTAAAATACATTCTTCTTCAAATTTATATATAACGATTATTAATACAATATTATGATACATTAAAATGTTCTTTCTTTAATTTGATATTTTCTTTCACTTTAAAAAAATTGATGTATATTTTTACATTTTAAAGACATGGCATTTAATGCCAAATAAGATGCTGGCGATATTTTGAAATTTGTGAATGCGCCTTTAGTTTTAAAATCGCTGAAGAAGAAACTCATAAAACTTTAAGTCAGAGAAAAGCTATTCATAGGCATTTTTCACATCCACATAAAATTGCTAGTGATTTATGCTTCGATTAAAGTGTGTTACCATTTTACAGAATGTTAAATTCTTACTTTTAAAATTATATGTTAAAAATAATTTTTAATGAAAATTATGTCAGCAAAATATGTAGAATAAGTCTCTTCAAGCGACCAGCTAGTTCGTTTGGAATATTGTTTATATGTCCATGAACATTCGAAATTGTTTGCAGTATTGAAAGTACAATATTAAATACCTTACTAAGCACTGGGGAAAAAATTCTTGTTAAACCTTTGATCTTGTAGGGACCCAACACGTTCTTTGCCTGTTGAATAATCCGACCATAATTACAACGGTTTGATCACAGCTGAAACTAAATTTACGATTGACGATTCTACGTATAAATAGTATCGATTTCAAAATTTCTTCGAGTAGATGTACGAGACTCTTTGTAACTTCACCAAATGGTAGATGAAAATAACAGACGAGTTTCAAGAACAATTATTTAATTATTCTCCAATTCTACATTTTAAAGGACAAAATCACGAAAAATACACAACTATCATTCGAATAACATCTAATAATGATCGATTCGATGAAGGATCATGGGAAATATACCTTGATGTTACAAGGTAACGCCATCTATTGCATCAAAAGAGAAGCTTGCAGAATTTATGTAATTTCTACATCAGATAAAAATATGCTTGAAAACTATTCAACTCATTTAAAATTGCCATTGCACTGACCAATTTTATTTTTTTACATTACTGGTCATCTTTTATTAGCTATACTTAAAAAAATATGAAAAATTCTAATGGAATTTTTACATATTTCCTGATGATGAGGTTTATTCAGTGCACAGTAGATTTTAAAAGAATAGTGTATAGTAACTTTTTTAACATTATTAGTATATCCTACTTCTTATCAAATTATAAGAAAGTTTGTTTTCTTAAGTGCAACCATCAGTTCGTTCTTCCCTTTAGAATTAAAAAAATTAAAATATTTATAAAGGGAACTTGTTTATTTTTTTGTGGTAAATTATACTTTCCCGCCAAAATTTTTTAAACTTTCCTTTCCTAAACACTGGAATTTCCTGCTTTAGATATTGCAGTGCTGTTTACTTTTGCGTGCACACAGTATATAGAATTAGAATCATGAAAAAAAATCGATCTTGGGATTTGACGTATCTCCATGGTTCAAACTTCCTAAATTTAATCTTAAAAAAAATACATTTTTTGTATACCGTTTGTCGGTTTGTCCGTGATCATACAACTCAAAAATGTTTTGACCTAAAGGGATGAAATTTAGTCCTTATAACGTCAGACTTTCCAACTAATAAATAAGTTCAAAACGAAGAGCGCTAAATGGATAAAAATCGATTACTTATTTAATATCTAAAGTATGGATACCTATCGAATTTTACATCAAGGTCTTATCGTTTGTCCATATATACTTTGGCAAGCATACAACCGCGATACCTCTAAAATATAGTGATTTAAGTACATGAAACTTAGCTTGTATTTTGTGACGGAAATTGGGTCCAATTTTGATTTTAATCTTCCATTTGGTGCATTTGAAATACAGTGTTCGTTTTCAGACTATTAGAGTACCAGGGTTTCGAAAATTTGCCAAGGATCATTCGATATATTCAGTAAAAACGCTACGTATATCCACTTCAAGCCGGCCTTCTGGCACAGAGGTAGCGCGTCTTCCTCATGTTCTTAGAGTCCAGGATTCGAGTCCTGGCTCGGGCTTGGTTGTTCTTGTGCCATCTGTGAGATGTGTGGCTGTCCCCCCCCCCCAGTAAAAAGGGGATGTGCAAGCAAATGTGGTAAGTGTGTAGCTAAGTCGTACTCTTGGCCATAGTTTTGCGCTACTTCAAAAACAAGAGACGCTCGTTTCGGCTTAAATCTACTGCTGCATCAGCAGGGGGCTTGTCTGTGGCAAGTGCCATAAGTAACAACAACAACAATATTTCAATGTATCATGTCAGAGCATAATTTCTTGTAAGGCCAAGCATTGTAAACAGTTCTAAAAAGGTTTTTATTAAGGCTTGAAGAAAGCCTCTCAAAAAAATGTGCCAGTTTTGCATACGTATTCAAACATTCTGAACTACTTTTCAAAAAGATTTTTATTCATGTTAGAAAAAAGCGTTCATAAAGTTAAAAAAGATCAAAAAATCATCTCCATAACAAAAAAAAGTGACAAATTGGAGATTAAAAAGGTTTTTATTTCGAAATTGTAACCACTTATTAATATTTTTGACTCTCTAAGCCTATTTTTTAGAAAGTTAAAATTTAAAATTTTTATTTTTCGCCTTCGGATTTTTTGTTGACGCCAAAAACCTCATCCCCAAAACAGCATGCTCTGACACGATAATACAATTTTTAAAAAATTGCGAGAAAGATTATAATAATATGCTTCTTGAAGACCTCTAATACACAGGCAGTTGGAGGCAGAAATTCGTCAACAGGTGGGGAGAGGGGCCAAGCCCAACTTCTCAATTTGGCTCCAAAATAATTCATAATGATTAATTTTCCATTTACTTAAAGAAAATTGAGTATTATTTATCTATTTTTTACTAGGACAGTAATATTTTCTCCGATTGCTAAACATTTTCAAAAAAAATGTATTGAATTTCTTTTATTGACTTACAAAATATTTTAAATTTTTGGATCCATTTTTATGAGATTTTTGAGACTTAATTACCCTAAGATCTTATTTTTTAAAATAATATGGTTATATTTTATCCTAGATAGTAGAATATAGAGAAAAACACAGGCTACAAAGCTATACTACCTATATTTACAGTAGAATATCATTGAAATAATTAATCGAAGTTTAACGAGGAATATATTTTTTAACTACTTTGCGTATGGTTCAAATTTAACACAGTTTTCTTAATCTTTTTAATAGTTATATAATATTTTAGTTTCAACAAATAATGAATTAACCGAACAGTAATTTATAAATGCCTAGCATTAGGTAATGATAACATAAGAAAGTTGCTTTTAAAATTAAATAACTCAACCAAAAAATCCATAAAAAGCCTTCTGGTTTGTTAATATTCTTGAAACTGGACACTGAGTCTATAATATATAATTATATGAAAGAAAGAAATGTATAAGATGCTATCGAAGCAAGAAAAAAATGAAAAGAAAAATAATAATAGTAAATCCTATGCTTATGTTTATAAATCCAATTTAATTCAGATAAAAATGGAAGGGGGGGTAATTTTCATCTTCGGCAGATATACCGTGAAGAATTTTTGAGTTTCTCTATTTTCTAGCTAGAATTTTTGATCGAATTAATTCCCATGTATTTTTCCCCTTCCCCCTCACTTCTAAGACAGGAACTACTTGATTTGGCTGCACTAATTCGGGATACTTGAAACCCGTGAGTCTTTTAGCATAATCTGTGTCGAAGTATTCTTGGTCGAAAAAATGTTTTCGACACTGTATCGATTGCGCCAGAATGGCATATCATACAAAATGAATAAAAACTTGTTCATCGAAGACGTGTTTGGAGACACCCAGGGCAGAGGGGGAGATCCTGCTTTCACTATTGCACGCCACACCAGTCCTCAACAACGCATTATGGTCTACGGTGCCATTTCCTTTGACAGCAGGACCTCTTTGGTCGTCATTAGAGATACAGTTACTGCACAGCGGTAAGTTGGCGACATACTAACTTTTGCTACCGTTCCTTTTGCAGTATCCTCGGCTGGTTTTTCAGCAGAACAATGCCACACCTCGTACGGCACATGCTGCTATGAACTGTCTGCAAGCTTGTCAAACCCTTCCTTAACCTTCCCGATCTCTCTCTCTCTCATCGAGCATGCCTGGGATATAATGGGAAGATGATTGCATCTGACACGGAATGTTGATGACCACATTCGACAATTGGAGCAAATTTGGTATGAAATATCGCCGGAAACCAATCGGAAGCTCTATCTGTCTATGCCCCGCCGCATGGCAACTTGTATCCACGCTAGAAGTATCTTAACACCTTATTGAACTTGTTACTGTAACCCTGAAATTAATTATTCAATTGTTCTGAGATTTTAAACATTTACTATTCTGTATGTTGTCTTCATATCCACCAATTTTCGTCTCGATCGGACCACTCCTTCGTGCGTCGATATATTTTGTGCAGATATCTGCCTAAAATATGTTTTTAATAAGGGCAGTAATTATAAGGAGGGATTCAGACATGCTTCAAGAGTCCACGGCGAATAAGCTCACATGAACGAACGAAAATTTACTATTATTTGAGCGCAGACAATATATAATGTGGAAGAATTACGATGATACTATTACTTCTTGACAATACTGGAGAAAATATTTTAAGAATATATGTGTACACTTATTTTTTTCATAGGTTTTTAAAGTATGAAAAATATAAAAATTAATTAAATTCTAAATTTTAAGTGTGTGTGTGTGTGTGTGTTCAGTCTTAAAAACCAGTGCATCTTATTCATAAAAAAACTTGCATTTGAATTCCTCTATCTTCCTCTATTTTTGGCACGGTTTTCCCCCACTTCGAAGCTATTGCTAGCTAATGTTCTTCCCCCCCCCCCATAAAGAAGAATTTTACCTCATTTGCATGTAGTTAGAGTGACTCACGCAACGAATAATGAAATTTAAAATATGCAATTGAGTGAAAGTATTACGTAATTTAAAATGCAAAAATCAATTAAAAGAGCTTCAATATCTCCAACACCCTTATATTATTCTAAGAATTAAAATAATAGCAATTTTCACAAAAAGGAAGTGCCATCTAATTAAATTTGCAGACAAAGGGGCTAATACTGCATTTTAAATATTTTAACTATTTCAATTGTCGTTTCATCAAGATACATTCATCCAAAGAGAATTAAAAATTTACAAGATTTCAAATTATATAGTTTTTCTATGAAGAGTATTTTAATAATTGAAAGGAAAAATGAAAAAAAAAACTTTCTGGTAGTCAGAAAAATTTAAGTAATAATTTATTTACAAAGTTTAGTGCACATTTGATAAGCCCTTTTAAGGTAGCTAAAAAGCTACCATATCACATTCATTTATTTTTATCTTCAGTTGTAATCAGTATTATTTCATTACTGAAATGTATGTAGCTTAATAAATCAGAATGAAAAAGAAATATTTTATAACAAAATACACTTAATTCACAATTATTTACTTACTCCACTGATTTATAATGAATTTTCTCATAGTTTGGTTACATCAAGGCAACTTATCCAAGCATTCATATTGCATAAGAATGACCCGAGAAAAGAGTTTATTATCATGTAAGAACATGGTGTTTTGGGGATGAGGTATTCGGTGTCAGCAAAATCTGTAGGCGAAAAACAAAAATGTTATTATCTGCTCGAGCATCTCAAAAAATCAGCTTTTAATAACGCGTTGCTATCAGATTTATAAACGCTCTGATTTTTTTTTAAAAAAAAGGTTAATGATTACAGCAAATAAAACCTAGAAAAGTGTCCTTCTGAGCACGTGATTATAAGAAATGAAATAAATAGGAAATGTATTTTTTTAACAATAATTGCGAGACAAAGTTTTTTTGGATCCTTTGCAATTCTAAAGTGACTCATTCAATGAAGCAATTAGAATTAATAAAAAAATATAATTTAACTTGCACGAGCACGCGGTGCTTGGCCGTTCAAGAAATGATGTTCTGACATGATACAATGAAATATGCATTTCAGATTTCATTTTAATTTTATTAAATTTATTTTTACCTTCAACTGTATTTTAGTCAGGGAATTCCCATACAAATAAAATGACCTTACAAATTAATTACAAAGGAAATAACTGAATTAATAAAATAAAGATTCTTTTTCGGACTATAAATCTCTCTAAATTGTGCGTAATATAAAAGCTTCAACTTTCCTAGTAATTCCATTAACAAGTGGCGTAGTTTAGCCTCAGTTTGCTCTTGCGCCATTTAAACTCACATACAACCAACCAACCAACCATTAACAAGTGATCAAAATAGTGATTACAAAAAAAATTCTCTTAAACTATGATGCAATCTTAGTCAAAAGACAAAGAACAAATGACAAAAATGTGAAGTCTTATTCACTTACAAATTTTTTGATTATCCCTCTGGATATAGCGTAAATTATATGCTGAATGGATGGTATTCGAATCAGATGTCTCAAAATTTGCTTAAGGTCGTCGGCTGTCATCTCATTGGCTTCTTAGTTGTCCGACCTATAATTGTCGGCAAGATGCGATATTTTCAGTGAAATACCATTCAGTCCAGCTAGCTTGCCGGTTAAACTACCAAAAAAGTAGCAATTTTAAGCTAAATGAATGGTATTTAAATCCGATGTCTGAAAATTTACGAATGTCATCGACATTCGACCAAAAATTATAGGTAAAATCGCACCATTTTATTTACCACCTTATCGATTATTTTGCCAAACATAGTCAAATCCTTATTTAGATATTTCGATTGTTTATAATATATTAATATTAAGATGAGTTCTAAAGCCTATACTCTTGATTTGACTTTTGGATAACGGTGCCAGAAATACTTTTAGATTGAAAAGGAAATTAATCAAAATGGAAAACATTTTGAATTTCTTCAGTTGTTCGAGTTTTGTGATGAAAAAATCAGTCCCAAAATTTATTTTACGCGTTCTTCAGAGAATGTTTTAACCCTTTCGCATACAATGACATGTCTGACAAGCGCATCTAATTACTGAATTTTTAAGATCAAGTCTGCAACTAAGCCAGAGAATTAAATATTTAAATACGCAACAAATAATTCGAAACGCTTTAATCTCCCAAATGCTCCATATATTATTTTTTTAAAAATCTAATTAACAATAGATGACCAAAATAGAATGTGTCATCTAATTAGAAAGTCAAATAAATTCGTATGTCAAGGGGTTAAAGCTGATAAGTATGTTGTATATCGATTGATGAGAAGTGGAAGGATGATGTTGAAATATTAGACCAAAAGGTAAGTTCTTAATAAAAAAAACAATTGACTAGTTTTGTACAAGGCCGTAAATACAAAGATGTTTAACCTGCCTCCTTTTAGGAGAATGGAAACTGGCATCCATTTATATAATCGAATAACGAAGTGAAGAACAGTATGATACAATGTTTCTAAAATAGAAAAAACATTTTTTTTTTAGATTATAAGGATATAATATCCGAATTTCAGTTTGTATTTTAATTGTTGAATTTATTACAATTACATGAAATGATTGATAATCCCAGGTGATGGGTGTAAGGGATTTGAGTCCATTCAGTCCTTTTCGAATAGATTTTGTCAAATAAAGTAAATATTGCTGTAAACTGAAACTGTGAGAAAAAATATATACCTAGCTTTGTAGTAATTGAATTTCAGTATCATTAGTTTTAAGGTGATTTTCTGAAGATTGTCTAATGTTAGAGAAATTAATGGCTTTATATTTTTCAGGCTGGATTTATGGTTTCAAAATGTTGCACTGTCAGATAATATTTTCCAAGAGAAATTAGAGGTACCTTAGAGCAAATGAGAATTTAACCGCAATAAGATAGCAGAATGCCATCGTCTTTCAAAACTTATCATTTATATAAACTGAAAAGAGTAAACCACTTATTACGCTGCATTGCGGACTACAATGGAAAGACAGCTTTGTGTTTGAATGAAAAAATAACATGGTTCCTAACGTTCCCTAAAAAAATTGTAGGGGGATAGATCAGTTGCTGCTGTTTAAGAAAACTTTAAATGTTCGTTTAATTGATTCATTTTCTTCTTGAAAGTATGAGCATTATTTTTCGAATTAAAAAAAATCGAATTTAATTGAAAGTTGATTGTTGTCAAAAAGATCAAAGTGAACTCAAAAGTGATGAGCTGTTAATATCTGAACTGGTGATACTAAGATTTAAGGAGGATGATAAAGTGGCTCTGAGGTATATAGGAATGCATTTGTTTAATAAGTTGAGATAATTTACTATAACCCAGGAACGAGGGAGACGCTAAGAGGTGGGTTATCAGTGTTTGAAATCGCTGTCTATCATGAAGGGTCTGGAAATTGCTTGAGTTTTAATATTTGTGTGAAGTAAATGCAATGCTATATGCTTGACTGAAAACATGGCAATGAGAAGAAATCCTCTGCCCTCTGATTGTCTTGATGAAAAATTATCTCATTTGAAACCAAGACTTCATCTGGTGGTTTAGAAAACCTTTTTTAAATTGTAAAAATTTGAAACTGAAGAAG
The DNA here is from genome assembly GCA_026289955.1 of Argiope argentata. NCBI lineage: Eukaryota > Metazoa > Arthropoda > Arachnida > Araneae > Araneidae > Argiope > Argiope argentata. The sequence continues at coordinate 2,411,402 of JAOUZG010026507.1, read as the reverse complement.
AAAGATTTTGGACCAGGGTATTTTTGATTTGATGCCATGAGCATTTCACTGAGTGAAATAAAGGTTGAGGTAACCCTTTTTTGGAAATAATTACTCAATTTCTTCAGTTCTTCGAAAGAAGCGTACTTAATGACAGGGTAATTTGATAGATTCATCCCCTTTTTCGATTTAAATTTTCTCCGTCTTTTAGATTCGGCTTTGCTTTCACCAATTTCCATTGTTAGGTTAGAAAAGGAAAATTTGAAATAAAACATAACAATTTCAGTTGATGTTTGAGAAACTAGTTTATACTTGATCAGAGCTTACATTATTAAATTTTGTGTACCTTCTATTTGTTGAAAGAGTATGACAGAAATTTCATCTTTGAAGATAAATTCACTAGAGTAAATAATTTTCACTAGCCAATTCCAGAATAATATTGCCGTAAAAAATGCACTTCACGTTTAAGCTTGCAGTCTCTTTGCCTCTATAAAGGTTAATCCTGTTAGCACAAAATGTCCCGCAACAGTGTTAAGATGTCTTCGCGATATTATCCGACATTCATTTTATTGATCAACATCTTAGAGATATTGAACAATATCTTGTGTTAATAGGCAAGTTATTGACGCACTTCCCTAGTAGCAGACAAATATTGTACAACAGTGTATGATATTGATCAATATTCGCAATATTGTTTTATATTGTGGAATATTGTTTAATATCATATAATATCTGACAATATCATACAATATTGTGCAACAGGCTGTGCTATCTGGATTGTTTGATGAATTTTTTCTCTTACCCATTTTAAACATTCGGAATCGGTTGTAGCTGCTTTTACAATTAATGCATTTTTGTTACATATGGCTGATGAATGGCTTTCTCTATATTTAGTAAAAATAGGAGTGCACTTTTCTCATTGATTGGTTGGGTGGAGAAAGAATAACAGTTTTGGTATTTTCTTGAGTTATTGATGAAAATAAATATTTTCTATCGAATTTTAATGAAATAGAGGAATTTCATGCTATTAATTTGCAATTAAATTTTCCGTAGAAAGATCCGTAAAATACGTGGCACTTCAAATATTTTGATTCCATTTGAGGGGAGAGGGGAGAGAATCAATTTTCTTGAAGTTCTTTAAGATATGTCTTGAAATAAAAAGAGAGTTGGTATGTGTTCTCTTCTTAATTTGTAAGGGACAGTAATTCTAAGAATAGCTTCCATATAGCGATATTGGTCTTTTGAGTAGTGATAATAAGTTTCCATTCTCGGGTTAATTGTAAATAATCGTTGCTTTTAAGTTTCTTGTTTTTCGACGAGATATTATTTCAAAGATGTTTTGAAAAAATAATAGATAGATTACCGCAGATGAATGATTTTTAAAAAGTGAAATTTTATCTCCTGATGAAATGATATTTTCAATTTGGGCAATAGGTTCTACATAATGGCGATAACAAATATTAGAAGTAGGATCAATATCTATATCTACTAGTTGAAAATTTGCCGTCATTTTCAAACAAAAAAGAAATTCAACTTTAAATAATCCCGAGCCTCTTGGTGCAGGCGTTAGAAAATTTTTTTTAAAGGTTACCTTGCTTTTTGAAGACAGACTAAAATTCGTAATAAAAATGAAAGTTTCAATTGAAACTGTGAGAAGATTTCTTGAAAAAGCAACTGTTGACATGCACCATTAATATCTTCTCTCTACGTACTGAAGTTTTTAGCACAGGTGGTTTTAGCTTATAACCCCACCAAATATTTTGAAAACGAAGTTATTTTAACGTTGATGCTCGAGAAAGCATCTATCTTCACTTCAGATGAGATGTTTCTGTTGTTGCACCATGAGTGGTCTTTTCTTGAAAAATAATTAGCAAGGGCAAATTGAAAAGAAGATTCCCATAATCATTGCTATATTTTTGTTTTTCAAATTTTTTGTTTGTTTGTTTAAGATAGTATTTTTTTGTTGGTTAAATCTTTGTTTGAAGAGTTGTAATCGAAGATGTCGCCATTTATCAATGAAACACCCTATTATGCCAATATTATTTATCACTGGTCATTGTGATTTTAAAATATTATATTATATAAAATTTATAGTGTAATATTACATTAAATAAAATTTATGTCCTTATTATCTTTGTATTCTTTTCCAAAATCAATACACGTCATTATTAATATATCCCGTTTTGATATTAATAAAATTAAATAAGTCTTCTAAAGCTGGCAATAAAACTTCGGCAGTAAGGTATTTTCCCCGTTTTCTACTTTGAACAGCATTCATTGGTTAGCTGCGCATGCGTGTTGAATTTTTTTTAAAAAAATGTGATAATTAATGAACTGGTTCATTTCTTAGAATCGTTCTAGGATCCGAAGCTCGAATCCCGATGGAAACTTTTGTCCAAAATAAGTTTTTTTAAAGATTACTAAACTTTGCGATTTCTGAACACTTAATGGGGAAAGCTGTAGTTTAATTGAATTATTTATACTAATATTAAAAATAATTTCCATTTATCAATTTTATCAAAAATTGTAAATATCAATTATATTCGTCGCTGATTGTTACATATATTCATCAATTTTTTTTATTATAATTAATAATTTTATTGATTTGAGTAGAAATAATATTTTAATTTTTTTTAAAAGAATTATCGAGAAAGCGAGTAATTAAAATATTGTCGAATTCACCACATTATTCCATTTTAAAATGTATTATTTTTAAAATAGACAGAAATCAGAAGACTAATATTGACAGTATATTATATTTATTTATATATAACTATCTTAAATTATTATTGTGGTTTAATATTGCGTTAATATCTACATGGAGTGTGGATAAATCGTTCAGCTTACGATTGCAAACATGCGAGTCCCTCAGGATTGAACCAATCATCACTGTTTTTAAAAGTAAACATCATTTTCTGAAAGTTATCGGTGTGTTTTTATTTTTATTTATTTATTTATTGTGTGTGTGTGTGCTAATTTTTACATTATTAGTGTGAGTTTTTCATGTAAATGTTATTTCTGACATTTGCTAATTCTAAGATTACAGCGGAGTATTTCCGTAAGGGCTTGGTGACACTTGCGCAGTTATTCAATAAATTCAGTATAAGTTACTCGCTGCTCTCGTGTTCGATTTCGTCTTGATTTCTTTTAGTTTCTTGCGTTTTTAAGTTTCTTTCCCATGTTCCCAAAATTATGAGTTTAAGAAATAAACTTAAAAATTTTAAAATGATTTTGTACAAAAAAAAATTCTGTAATCTATCCTTATTTTTTGCCAAATGCTTTTAATTTATAAAATTATTTAATTTAATGTAAAATGCTTAAATAAAAAAAATGTCAAAATTCTCAATTTTTCTGTTTACATTGCTGACTGGATCATTATCAACATATTTGGTAAGGTGTTTAACCTATAAGGAAGTATTTCATTTCATTAACTAAGAAAAAAAGTATTTATTACTAGGTATTCATTTTAATAAAAAAAATCATTGATATTTGAACGTTTTTATGAATTTTTAGCCCATTTAAATAATGAATATAAAAACATTTATATTTTTTAAAATTTTACTGATTAAACAGTTTTTCCGATTTTAATAATAAGCATTTTATTCTAAATAAATATATCTGCTTTTGATAATATTTTAGGTAAGATAAAAAAAATTGTGTTCATATTTTTAAAGTTTATATATGTGCATTTTGATAACCATTAAGTAAAAAATTAAATGTATTTTAATTAGATAAAAATCTTTTTGTTAAATCTCACAATTTTTTTAATAATTATCATATAAATATTTCATTACTATTCACATTAATGCAAAAGAAATAGTTATTATAAAATAATATTAATGATAATCTAACAATATTTAATCTCTGCTTTGTATTTAATATCCTGTTGAAATGTAATGCACTGTATGAATAGATTCAAATTTTAGTAAGACTTAAAAGTAAGATACAGCCATCCGAATGAATTTATCAATTAGTAACTCATTAAATTCAGTACTGGATTTAACATTAATCATATCTAAACATTGTCAGGTATCTTATTTATTATCAAAAGTTTTTTGAACTAGATAATGAGACCATATATATATATATATATATAAATATATATAAATATATATAAAAATATATATATATATATATATATATATATATATATATATATATATAAAATCTTAAATCAAATGTTTTTGTTCTATCTTTCAATACTTTCCAAATTAGCTTTTGTAGTTTAGTAATAAAATCTTGAATTAAAGACCAGAGAATTAAAATTCTGAAATTTAATTTGTCGAAAGATATATTGTGATTATAGATCTTGCAAATTAATTCTTATATCAAAGGTCAAATTTCTGAATAATTTTAAGATTTTGAAAAAAAATAAAAACTAACTTGTATGTCATTTTGCAACAATTTAAGATTACAAGATTGCTCTAAAAATAATCTTCAGGTTGTTTCAAAAAGAAAATTATTTTAAAGTAAGTTTTATTATATACTAAATATGATCTGATGAGAATGGATAAGCTTGGGGAATTTCATTAAAGCTGTATTTTCAAACATTTTTTCTATCCATATTTATTTTTTTTAATTTCAGCTTTTCACAATTGATCGGAAACATTTTGCCTTGAGCTCAAAATAAGAAAATAATAATGAAAAAAGTTTTAATTAAAAATACTTAATCAAAATAATTTTAAAATTTTTAAAAATCTATTTTGAGTACCTATATTTGCTTATAAATCTTGAAAGAAAAAAGAAAAGATATGGCAAAAAAAAAAAAAATCATTTTCTTCTTTTCTTTTCTTTTTTCTACAATTCCAACTGGAGCCAGACTTATAATTGTTAAATCAGGGCTCTTAATTAATTGAAACATCTCTGTTACAAAATAAATAATTAAATATAAAGTATTAATGAATGCAGAGTGCAGTATTTATGACACCAAGCTTTAAATGTTTTAAAGGAATTTGTCCTTATATGAGAGGGGGGGGGGAGCATGGTTGCTAAAACTTTTCATTTGCCTTTGGAATTAACAGTTTGTTTAGGGAAAAAAGAGTGACATTATTTCTAATTTTTTACAAAATACCTCATAATTTGCTTTCAAAATAAGTAATTAGGCTAAAGTAAATAAAAAAAATTTAATTTTTAGAATTTAGATTAAATTTATTGTTAAGAACTTCAGTTCATGATTTATGGGCCTAACTGTTTTTCATTAAAATCCTTGTTAGTCAACATCAAGAACTATTGTTTTATTGGCTGAAGTATTTAAAAATATAAAATATTATTTATTATTTTAGTTACATGGATATTTAATATAGATGCTAGTGTTTCACTTAGTCTTATTTTCTAAAAATATTTCTAATTTTGTTATTAGGGAAACAAAACATGTAATTTGTATTTTTTTAAACCTTTTAGGTCAATATTTTTTCAAAGTCATTTTTTTATTTAAAAAAAAGTTTTTGTGTGTATTTACATGTTTTAAATATTTGGGAGCAAATTACTTTACAAATGAAGTCGTTCAAAATTGCAGAGCAGAATATATTGTTATACCATGATTATCACAACCATCATCAATTTATTAGCGGTTTAGTACTGCTGACTTGGAAAAACCAAGCTGTGACACAATAGCCTTAAACATGTTTTTCACTCCTTTGTAAAACTTTGAATTTAACACCTTTTTAGTATTTAATTTTTAACTAAAAGGTATTCATTTTTGTATAATATTCGAATAATTTTTCTGTTATATTTATGCAGTTGATTTAAAAAAATTCAAAATGGATAAAGAAGATTTGAAAAAATCTACCTGTATTAATCTTAGATGTGTCACTCAAAGCTCGAAAGGAGGTGTACCTTTAAGTCAACTACAGAGTGAGTTATTTTATCTTTCTTAATTAATTATGTATTTGTTTCTTCCTCTTTATAAAGGTTCATCTATTTACTTGCTTGAATATTTTCTAAAAGATATTTTTTAAAATTCCATAGTGTAACATGTTTTCTTTATATATTTTTATTTTTCTAAGTTTTCTAATTATTTATTCTTAAATAATTTGATGATAATAAAAAATTTAAGATATTATTGCTTGATCTTTTCTAGGAGAAAATTTTTTATATCTTCTCTCACTCTTTTATTATTGGAAGGGGTGACTATTGTCATTTAAAAATTATTACTTCTTTTAGAAAATAAAAATAAAAAAATTGGGAAAAAGACATTAAATTTTTTTGCAAACATATGCATATCTAAATATAGCTGTGGCAAAAATGTGTAGATAAGGAAAACATTTAAGGAAAGTTGTAGTTTTAAAAAAAGTAAGAAAAGAAAATTGAAAAGCATTTTTTAAATTGATGAAAAGGATTAATATTTTTAATGGTTTGAGTCCAAAAGTGGATACTTTTCGATTAACCGGGCGCCAGCGAAACATCGCCAAAAAAATTTGGCAGAATTCTATATTATTTGTCGATTTTTCAATGGAACCTGGCTAATGGAAAAGTATTCATAATAATTTTAAAAATATTTACTTATCTATTAATACGTACCAATAATTAATTGCGAAAAAAAAATCTTCAATGTTATATCAGAGGTATCAATTGGTTTATTAACTACATCTATCAAGACATGCGGTTAAATAAAAATTTGCTAATACATGCTGTTATTGCTCCGTTTACCTAGGAAGTTAATAGTTACTTAAGCTTCAGGATCCTAAATCTAATATATAGAAATGAATTTTTGTTTGTTTGTTTTTTATACACTTCTGTACCATTCATCTGATTTTGATAAAACTTTCCCAACTTATTGCTTGCACTTGCAAAAAGGTTATAGACATAGAACAAATATTAGTATCTATTTTGAATACACACACAGTAAAGGTCAAATAGTACATGACATTTGTAGTTAAGTGCACATATATCAAACAAAATAAAATTAATAATGCCAATCAATGTGAATGAAATGAAATCAAAAGTATTTATTACAAGTTCTAATACTTTTGATTTTATCTCATTTCTTTTGATTTGATTTGATTTCTTTTTTTCTTTTTGTTTATATATTGTCATCTATATAAGATTTTATCATTCAGCATACACTGTATTTTCACTTGGGTAAATCACACATATTATTCAGAGTTTATTACATACATACAAAATATAATAATTATTATTGATGTTGATTAAGATGCTATAAATAATGGAAATTATCCAGTGCAGACATTAATTTTTTTATTCATTGAGTGAATCAACAAAATATATTTCAGTTACACATGCTTATATGGTGTTTATGGTTTCATAAAAATTCTTAATTCTTAACTATTCTTAACAGAAAGTCAAATGGAGAAAATATGCTCCTATCAGATATCTTTTTTATTACCACCAATGTGCCTTTTGATTTTAAACAACTGCAGTTTTCCATTTGACTTGAATTCTCGATGACCATCACCAAGGCACAAGGTCAATCATTTCAAGAATGTGGATTCAATCTATAAAAACTGTTTTTCATTGTAGTATGCTTACAAATTGGAAAGTCAAGAAATTCATTTTCTTTTGCTGAAGAGGGAAAACAAAAAATATTATTAACACAAAAGCTCTTCAATAATAAAATCAAATTATATTATTTATACTTCTCCTTTATATTTGTTTCGATTTCAATGAATGTATTGACTGTCAAGAAGAAAATAAATATCATTTCTAATTAAACAAGATAGCTATTTCAAATTTAAAACAATATTTAAAAAAAAAATCTTCTTTAGCTATAGTGTGCCAAATACCTGCTAGCCATAAATGAAATAAAATTAATAAGTGGTCTCTTTGCAACTTCAAAATGGAAATCACTGTAATTTGGAATACCAGTGGTAATAAAGCATTGATTCAGTTTTATTTTAAAAAAGGCCTGGCAAATTTGAATGAAAATGAACTATTAAGTTCACAAAATAATTATACCTTAAGAGGTATGGTTCAAATAAAATCATTGCCTTTATTTTATAGTATTTATAAGACAGATTTATTTGTTTCACTGTATCATTTAAATGAAAATATATAACTTATAGTGTTTAGAATGTTTGACATTAATTATATGAATTGTAGGTACTTTTCCGTTAGTTGGGTTCTAGCGAAAACTTGCCAAATAATGTAGAATTTCAACAAATTTCTTTGGCGATTTTTCACTTGCATGCAGTTAATGGAAAGGTATAGAATTGTTATAGGTTTAACAGCATTTATAGATTAATTGCAAGCCAATGATAAATTGCTAAAAATGTGATGTTACTCTATTGTTTATTTCACATTGTTGTATTGACTGCAGGTATATTTCACACTGACTTGTATCTAAGCTGAAAGTTTAATACTGGCATTCATTCAATATTCAAGTACAATCTAAGCATAAATTTTTCAATATGTGTAATTTTTCACTGCTATTTTCAATTCTTAAGACCATTTTTAAAAATAGATATGTATCTTAAACGAAATTTTTATTATCATATCAAGTATTGAATTTAATTAATTAATTTAGTAATAATTTTTTTTGTTTTCTAGTTATTTAAATTTTACACTAATATTTTAAGTTTTGCATTTTATTTTTAGATGACTACCGACAACTTCTAGGGGCACCAATTCCATTTAAAGATCTAGGATATAATACTTTGGAAAATTTCCTTCGTGATATTCCGAATGTTATTTGCCTCAAAAAGTAATTTCTTGAAAGTATCTGATTTTTTTAAAAATAAAAAATTTAAATTCAAAAGTTTATTATTCCAAAAAAATCAAGTTTCTGTGTGGGATATACACAAATTTATAAGTTGAAGAAATGAATATTTTACTGTGCTTTTTATAGATATTCATATTAATGGAAATTAGATGGTCCTCCTGGTTTCTTCCAATTTTTCTTCAATTCAATGTATTTTCATCTAAAATTTGAGGGAAAGATATTTTATTTACAAATAATTAAATTACAACAATACAATAAATTAAAACAAATTAAAAATTATTTTTAAAAAAATCGAACTAGATATCATGTGAATCAAATCTGAAATAAGTGTATTTGGATTTTGCAGAAATGGAATAAAAGAATTTCTTTTTTTTTTCTATTTCACTTTTTTTAAAATTTTACTCTCTTTCCCCCTTGAAGACACATTAGCTTGACTGTTTTATCTGAATTTCAAAACTTGAGATTTTATGATTTAAGAAAAACTCTAGCAGACATTCTGCCATATTTGCAAATATGCTACTTATTAAATCTATTTAGTTCAAATTTTCTTCTTCTGATATAATATGAAGGATAAGATACAGGATGGCTGCTCATTTACCATTTGCCCATAGTTTAAAATTCCTGCTAAATAGTTGTTGCAGAGTTAATTAATTTAATTAAAAAGTCTTCCGAAAAGACTTTAATACTTCAGATTCTATTCTGATTTAAACTATTGTAAGCCCAATTTTGTGGTTTTAATATTTTTTAATATTTGCTTTTACAGTTTGTTAAAATATCATTCATATTAAGTTGGAAAAAAATGATAATAACTGTCTCAAAAGTAAACCAAAAAATTTGATACACTGTTTATTTTATATTATTATTTTTTTAATTTTAAAACAGTTATATACGATGATGTACTCCCAGCATATAGAATTATGTTTAGAAGTGAATATGTTTCATTAAATATTTAATGTAGAATCAATTAAATAATCTGAAACTAAATACTCTTGTTGTGAGTCACTAGATTTCATATCTTCAGACATGAAATGGCGAGAGCATATTTGTTTGTATAAAAACTGTATAAATTATAAATTAATTATGGTATTTGATTTCTTTTGGCTTCTTTAAAGTATTTTATAAATATAGCTAGTATATCATAAAATTTTGCATCTCATTTATATTAAAATCTTTTATTTTAGTTGCTCCTTTTATGTTTATGTAGGAATTGAAAATACTTGCAATAATCAGCCAATAAATCAATTCCAATAAATCAACTTCTTTTCTTTTCTTTTTTTCTCCACTTGCGCACAATAGAAATACGGATGGTTCCCTCATTGTAGAAGGAGTAGCTGATGCATCAACTGCACACATTGCTAAGCTTATTTCTAAACAAAAACCTTCTAAAAAATCAAAAGTATGTAAATATTTTTATTGCAATTTCTTGTTCTGATGTATGCTGATTACTTTTTCTTATCAATTTTTATATCTTAAAATGAAGTCATGATTGTTTTTTATTTAAATTTTGCTTTTTAAATACTGAATAAAATTTTCAAATCACATGGATTATTTCTTAAGTCTCTTATAAAAAAATTTATACTTACAATTTTATGTTTAAATTGATTGGATGACTTACCAACTTGTATTGGTTTCACATAAGGAAGAAAAGGGTTCTTAGTTTTAAAAATCAATTGTTACTATGTAACTGAAATTAATTAATTAATGAAATTATAAGAGTATTTTTTAAAAGTCATTTCTTGATTTTCAGTCTGGTTCTGCTAAGCCAGCGATTGTAACACGAAAATGGGGCAATTCTATGAAGAAAAATTCCCACCAAAACATAAAATCTCCTCTGAAAGATTTTAACAGTTTTCCACCGAGTACTCTTGTTCAAAAACATGACCAAGATTCTAAGGTAAATGGTGTTGTATGTAATTTTTTTTATCTACAAATATAATCTCAGATCATTAGGAAATGTTACATTTTTTTAAAGTATCAGTTTTATTTTTAAGACTGTATTTTAGAAATTAGTACATTTTAACTTAAATATTAATGCATTTAATCATTAAAATATTAATAAATTGATAGTTAATAATTAAAATTCTAGTAAAAGGATTTTTTAAATCTTATATTAAAGTGACTGGTAAATATTTTAAACTAAATAAACAGTAATAAAGGAAGAAAAGTACTACATGAATTAAATAATGTAAAAAGTTAATATCAAAAGAATAATAAAACAAGAATGAGTGGGAAAAGTCTAATGTTTATTCATGTTCAGCTACAGAAGAGCTCTTAAAATACATAGCTCAATGTTTTGCCTTTTTTTTTATTATTATTTTAACTGTAAATCTAACTATTGCAATTTGTTTTTAGTTCATTGCACTCAGCAATGATGTAGATTAGTGTTTCACTAAATAAACAAATATAGCACTTTGTAATATGTCCTACTTTAAAATGATATTACATAATTAAGTTATTTGAACCAGAAATGGCTGTATAAATTGCCTCCTCTTTTGTCATAACTAAGTCTCCATTTTATATGGCAGTGTTTTGTAATTTCATATTATTTTCAAACCTTATTTTTAGCTTATGCACCTTACAATTGCTCAACAACAATTAAAGCAGTCTGTCCTAATAAACCTTCGAAGTGTTGTTCAGAGTTCTAAAGATGGTGTTCCTCTGAGCCGTCTTCAAAGTAAGTTTGATCAATAACAAATTGTTAATGCAACATTCACAAATTTTGCATCCATTTATTGATTTTATACTTTAGGTTAAACTTATTAATAAAAACTGTGTTTTTTTAATTTATTTATCTAGTGCAAATTTTAATGAAACTTCAATTTGAATATAAAAAAATGTTTTTATTGTGAGATGTTTTAAAAAGTTCTCACTATTATGAAATATTAATAACAGAAATGACTTTCAATGAAATAGTCTAAATATACCAATCAGCTACATATTTTTTTATTATTTGTTTGAAATAATAAATATTAATAATGATAGGTTTATAATAACTAATCTATCAAATTGATAATGTATGACTACTCTACAATTAATGAAATTCTTTAGATGATTTGTGTTTTTATTGTGCTTTGTTATTTATATAAAGAAAGAAAAAATGTCTTACTTTCCCATTTTTTTTTAAGGTAATGAATATATAAAAAGGTCACAGCAAAGTTCCACATAGATGTGTCGTTTTGTGACAATTCTTAACAATCATACAATAGCATACAACAATTTGGGAACTACCATGGCTAACTTATATACGTCATTTGCATCAATAAAATATGTTTAAATTTGAAATAGGGCATATTTATTTGTATGTAGCAGTTTTTGAATTTGAGAAAACTAGTGGTTGTAGACTAAATTAAAAATGAAAGACCAAGAATTTATCATTAAAATAAATTTAAAAAACTAACGCCTATATTCAAATTGGGATAAATACTTTATCTTTGATGTTCCTAATCTTCCTTCCCTCTTTTATGTATTAATCTTACAATGAATTTCAGTTTGATTGATTTATAATATTTGAATACTTTTCACGGATAATTTTTTTGTTTTATTTATTGTAGAAGATTATAGAAAATTCATTGGATCAAATATACCATTTGAGAAATTGGGTTATAGTACATTTTATGAATTTGTACAGAGTATTCCTGATGTTATAAACATTAAAAAGTAAGGATATTTCTGAATCTTAATTTTTCTTATATTTTCATGTGCTAGAAAGGTATATTATTTTTATGCAATTCTTTAAGGCTTTGTAAATTTATAAGAAAAGTTATTTTCATTTGATCTAACATAGAATAAGCACTTGCCAAAACGTTCATAAAAAATTGTGTGCCAATAATTTGATATTAGGAAAACATTCATAAATGCAACCTCGACATAATTTTTATCTTTTATTTCTAAGTACGATCTGGGTCTAGATTAAAAATCAATTGTTTAATCTATTGCTATAATTGAAAGTGTCATGTTTATATGTGATTAGAAAAATGACTTGGAAATATCCTTAATTTCTAACTTATCAATTAACATTTTAACTTTTATAATGGGTAGTTGTTAATGGAAATTTCTTATACTATAGTGTAGTTATCATTTTTTTACATTCAAAACTAAGAAGATGGAAACAGAATGTAAGAAAAAAATGTAATTGAATTTTTAAAAATATGTCTTGAAAGCAGGAAGCTAATTTTAAAAAACAATTCATCAATTGAAAAAAAAGGAATGAAAAATAGGTTTTAAGACTACTTTCATTGGCCTTTAATTAATTTTGGATATTCAAAATGAAAATTTGAATGAAATCTTTGGATTGGAAAAACTCTGTTTCAAAGTGACAAAATTATTAATGATGGAAAGAAAATTTACATAAAAACTCTGAAACATGAACTATGAGATGTATGTGGACATTCTGGGCAATGCTGTACTTCTAACTTTATGGTAATATTTTGGAGAAGACCCAATTCTCTTACAGCAAGATAACTGCCCCATTCATACGTGCACAGATATGGTTTGACAAAATAAGTATTCAAAAAGTAGACTGGTCTTCTCATAGCTCACATCTAAATCCCATCGAACACTTTTGGGACGAATTAGAGAGCAGATTACATTACAAGCCTAATCGACCTTACTCACTGCAAGCACTCGCTTCAGCTCTGATGAATGTCTGGAAGTCAATTTCTATAGCCACCTATCAAAAATTGGTGGAAAATCTTCCCAATTGTGTGCAGGCTGTTATCTATGCAAAAGGACTACCAACATCATATTAATATGTACCACAGTAGACTCAGCCCATACCACTGGGTATCCAGATACTTTTGGCCAGATAGTATGCCAACTGACATCTGTAATTTTATAAATTTACTAATTGAGCTTATGAAATGATTAAGTTATAAATATGTTTCAAATAATTGGCTTTTTGATAATATAGATTTAAAACACAAATAGATACTCTTACTATGTATGGATATAGACCTTATATTATTACTATTACTCTTATGTATGCCTGAAGTCTACTTTCCACTAACCTTAATTAAGGATTTAAGGTTGAATTCATTGGCATTAGTTTTAAATGTTTTATTTACTTTATCTAAATGTAATGCCATTTATCTTTATTATTGAAGAAATTCTTTAAATGTATAATGGATTGAATTAAATAAATGATAAAATATGAAAATTATGTAAAAACTTCTCTCATTCAAATTGTTGATAGTAATTCATGTACTCATTGCTTCACTTATATTATATTTGAATTTTTAGGGATGGGAATGAACAATTTATTGCTGTAGGAGTAGTTGATGAAGCAACAGCTCATCTTTTTGGAAATCCACCAAAACCCAAGCCTTTAAAAACTGCGACCCCACCAAATGAACTTTCTAAACCTTGTGTTAATAATTCAACTGTGCTTCAGAATTCTTCTGAACAAAAGGCTGGATCTCCTTCTTTTTTCAAACTTCCCCAGGATAAAGTAGACTTATCTGATTTAAATAGTATCCTAAAACATTCACCAGCTCAAAAGAAAGTCAGAAAAAAGGATTCAGTTACTGAGGTGCTTCTTAAAAATATGGAGATGCAGGCATCAAAAGAAGAAATAATAAAGACAGAGGTAAAATTTATTTTATTTATTTATTTGAAAATAATGATAAATTGACTAACAATTCAGAAAATAAGAAATGTTACACTGATTTGTCTAAATTTAATCTTTTGATTCAGGAAGGGTTTTTTATGCCTTTCTTAGCTACAAAAAGCATTGTTGTGTTTAATGTATGCTACAACCACCTGAATTAAAGGACTGATTTTTTTGTGGGGGGGGACACATTGTATTTTATTTAATGGAATAAAAATTAATAATTTATAATGTAATGGGATTGTTACATATTAATATTTGAATAAATTATTCTATATTTAATTTAATATGTTGTATATAATATAGTTATCAATTACAGCATGAAATAAATTAAAATTTCATCCTACTTGATATCTTATATATATTTTTAAAAATTTCATTCATTTACTCACTTTTGAAGAATTTAGCATTCAGTTAACTGCAAATGATATCATCTACATATTTTATGATACTTTTCTCAAGCTGAATTTTTGCAAAATGTGTGAATTGCTTGATAAATTGAATAACTAAAGTTGTTTAGCTAATTGAGTAATTAAAATTGCTTTTAAATCCATTAATTTTATTTATCATTCTTAACAAAAAAAATTTCAAATGCAGTTAATGTGTTTGCTATGTATATAAGTATTTTTTAAAGCTTTTAAACTCAAAATAATATTCCATCTAGCCTGAGAAGTGATACGTATATATGTATAGTAAAGTAACTATACTGAATTTATTGAGCCAGGCACCTCCAAAAGTGAAATATATACTGTTACATAATAAAAACATACAAAACAAAGTTTTCATGAAGTTTTCTGTAAAATTGATGTAGATATTTGCATTTATAAACTTGGAAAATGGTTCATCAGAAATTGAAAAATATATTCTCGTATTCCTCTACCCTTCTTTCCTGTCGTGAATTTTTCGGCTTTTTTATTGTTTTTGTTTACTTTCTTTGTTTATTAAATTTTGCTTTAGAATCTCTAGATTTAAACAAATTATATGATAGCACCATTTAATACATTTTTTATCGATTTATTTATTTCAATTTTAGATGATGCAGAGGATTCCTTTCCATGGAAAGCTCATAATTTTAATTGCAAATTTTACAGAAAATTTAACGAAACTTTCTTTTGTTTTTATTATAATATAGAATTTATGTATTATATTACACTATTATATATATTGTCATAGTATAGCATTTATGTATTATATTGCACTATTATATATATTATACTCGGAAGTGTTATTATAGTATAGCAATATTTCTGATTGACTTTAAGGTAGGTTGGAGTACCTGTTTCTGGTTATAATATAGCCTATCTTTTTTTAGTTATCTTTTGTGACACTCATATTTTGTTTTCATTTTGTCTATAACTTATCTCAATAAATTCATTTTAGTTCAGATTCAGGCTATTTTCTTGGATATAAAAGATGCCATTTTAAATGTAAAAGTCTTAAAAGGATTTTACAAATCACCCTATGTGTGTTAGAGAGAGATGAAACAAAACAGAAGTTTGAAAAATAAGAATAAAACTATAGTGAAAGTGGAATAAAACCTAAAGTAAAACCAATAAGAAAATAAATCCAACCTGAGGACTTTCTCAAGGGTTCCAATGAAAGATGGATTTTTTTTTTCTGTAAAGGGTTTTGGCTATTTTCTAAAAAGAATTAACCCTTTTGTGACCCTAGACCTTTTTAGGCAATAGTCAAAGCCCTTTACAGAAAAAAATGCCACCTTTTATTGTAATCCCTGCCTGATAGTAACCCTTGAGAAAGTCATCAGGCCGGATTTCTTTTCTTATTGGTTTTACTTTAGGTTTTTTCCCTATTTTTACTTTAGCTTTACTCTCATTTTTTAACCTTTGTTTTGGTTAATCTATCTTCCACTGTGTTTTAGGAATAGCAGCATAGGTGCTCTCTAAATACATTTGTGCATCTTTTTAATATAATAATTAAAAATTACAATTCATAATGTATCTTTTATGATTTGGTTTAGACTTATTCAATTGTTTTTATCTTTGGTCTTATATATTTATATATAATATGCTGTTATTTCAGAGACAATTTTAAAATCAAAAATGAATTTTTAAATGAAAGATTTCTTATAGTCTTCTGAATTATGAATTTGACATGCTGTAACTTTAATTGAATATTTTCCCACTAATGGCCATTTTACTTCATTTAATCAGAGTTCTTATAAATCTTTTAGGAGAACGATTTTATAAAAATAGTATTTATTAAATAAAGAGCAGTGTGGTTTTTTTGTCAGCTTCTCTAATTTTTAAGATATTTTCAGGATTTTATATTTATTAGCAAAATAAATAATTTGATAAACAATAGTTTAATCTATTTTATCTATTTATTATATGCCAGGCATCCTCTGTGTTTGTGGTCTAATAATTAATTTCTAAATTTTTTAAGTAGATAAATAAATTTTATTAAAAAAAATAGTCAAAAATACTATTAAGAATTACTTTTTATTATGTTTGAATTGAATAATCAAAATAAATGTTAAGTAATTTTTATATTGTTTCCTGTCCTTTAGTTGGATTTATTCTTACCACATTAACATTTTAAACAACACAAAAGTGTTACACTAATCTATTTAAAATTATCTGTGTTATGAAGTTTTGAATTCCTTTATTTCAGACTTCTTCAGTTGTTGCCTGGAGGCTGATCCTTAAGGCAGCCATCAATTGATTTATATTGATGAAATTTTAAGTTTTCATTGCTCAATCTGTTTTGATTGTTGAAGATTTCAACTATTTTTGTTTAAGATATTTGTGTTTAGAATTAGTTACAAATATTATTAATTAAACTGAGAAATTGAATAAAGTTTTAGACTTTGAACATATATTGACTTTACAACATAGCATATAATTTTATACATTATTTTAAGTATCCTGGAAGTAAGTGCGTATCTAGTGCACTTACTTCCAGGTGCAAATGATTTAGAAACTAAAATCTTACTCTTATAATTTGTATTATATTAACCACATTTCTCACTTTTCTTTAATTATTTATTTCAGCCCTTCAAAGCTGCTAATCCAATCATCAGCTGTAATGAGATTTCTGAACCTGAGGTTCCTTTATCATGCCAGAACAAAAATAAAACTCTTGAAACAAGTAATCAGAATTTACCAAGTACTTCTGCTTTACAATGCAGTAGTATATCTGCTAATAAAAATACAATAGCGAAAGGAAAAGCGTTACACCTTTCCTGCAATTTACCTTCTGAGTCTAATATTCAATCAATATTTAATGGCCATGCTCAGTATGAAAAGAATATTAATTGTGTGATGTCTAGTAAATTTGATCAAGATAAATCATTGAAAATTCCCTGCAATTCTGTTGGAAATTCAAAGGATGTAAATACAAATTCCAAGAAAAATCCTGGTGCTTTTTATTCTAAAAGATCTGAACAAAGAGCGAGAAGAAAAGCTAAAAGAAGTAATGATACCTTGCTTTATATTTTGGATCATGTTTATCTTTTGGCTTCTTGCCAGAATATTTTAACCCTACATGCTTGAGTTTAATCATTCTTTCAATAAAAGTTTCCACATACTTTTATAATTTTACATACCTTTTATAATGCAGTATTACTCTTTTATTTTCTCTTCGAAACATTTCTCTTCATTTAATCCCTCAAATTTCCTATATTAATAATGTATTAAAATCCTCAACTTTATCTTTAGGAAATTTAATTATTCCTGTTACTAACATTATTCTAAGTAATATGTATATATGTAAAGGAGCATTTTACCAACCAAAAATATTTCTAGTGTTTATGATGTCAATTGGAGAGTGAATAAAAATTTCAGTAATCTTTATGAACTTGAAAGAGATTTTTAAAAAAATTCATTCAGAAATATATTTTAAACTGAAAATGTTTGTAAAAAGTAGCTTTTGAGTTTAACGATTGAAATAGAATTTTGTTAATATTGAAAACATAATAATTATTCACTTTTAAATACTTCATTCTGAGAAAGAGCAGTTATTGATTCTTAAATATTTTCATACCAGTATCACGAAAGATGACAAATTTGAAGATTCTATTATACAGTATTTGAATTCTCCTACTATTAAACAGCGAATAAGCAAGGCACATTACTATCAACAAAATATTGCATTATAATGTTAATTATGTGCATTTGTAAAACCTTAATATATATTTTTTTCTCAATCACTTTTTTGCATTTGAAAATGGATTCCCACAAATATCATTGTTATTTCTTTGGTCCCTTGAAATGTATAGAAAAAAAAATTGTAATACTGCATTATGGCTGTAGTAATTTGATACTAAAGTATCAATTTCTACTTATTAGGTCTCAGATTAAAGTCTCAATTTGTCCTAAAACCCCATGTGCATAAGGATCAATTATTTGCTAAATTCAGGGCTTGATCTCCTTTTTCTTTGCTAGTTTGTTACAGGAGTTTGTTACAGGAGTTTGAAGAAGAGACTATTTCTCTTATTACTCTTGTCTCCTGACCACAGCTCAAAATTACATGATTCATGCCAAAATAACTGTTGAATTCTTATGATTGTAATTTAATTTTTGCATGTTATTTATCTTAGTTCCTTTTTTTTTCTGAGGCTATTGTGGATGGGGGAGGGGGGAGGTATTATATTGACTCTGTATTAATCTTGCTCTTTGTTCACTTTTTTTTTTGAAGCTATCCATAAATATGAACCCCATATTTTCATGATTCTCTAATGAGAGATAGTGGAAAAAATTTCTGTTTTATATTCTAAATACTTTAAATCTGAATTTGTACTTTGATTGAATACTTTAATTTGAATTTGAAATTAAAAAGAGAGAGAGAGAGAGAGAAATAATGCCTGAAATCTGGAATTTTTTTCCCCTTTTAAAAGTTATACGATATGATGGTAATGACAAATAATATTACTAATGAGCTCTTTACTTTTTCTATCTAATCATAAATGCTACTTGTGTCAATACACTTGTTTTTCATTTCTTTTATTATCAAAATGCTAATTTAATTGTCCTTTACTTTGTTTCTACATTTATTTTTTTTCACTATTTTGTAGTTCAGAATCAAATTCAAAATGCAAGTTTAAGTCCTTTAGTTTGGATGCATTTCATTCTTTATGGACCATCAAAAATGGTATGAAATTTTTTTATATATCTGTTATATATATATATATATATATATATATATATATATATATATATATATATATATAAATGATTATTAATTAGCCCTTGTATTTCCTTTTTTAAGAAATTTTTTAGCTAGGCCAACTATTATATATAACTAATTATATATAACAACTATTATATATAACTAACTATTATGGAGCTTTCTTATATAGGACACTGAAATAAAATTCTAAACAATCATAGCATTCATGTCTTTCCCAAGGTTAACAATTTAATGCAGAAATAAGGAAAGTTTAATTTTTTTAGAGTTCAAATAAGAAACTTTCAAAGAGACCACTCCTTGTTATTTATTTCTATATGTTTCTGCTTTCTTCATTTTTATTCTTTGCACTATTCTATTTTTGATATTTTAATTTGTTCTATTATGTTATTTAGTTTATTTTCTATATATATATAAAATCAAATTAGCATATCTTCTAAAAATATATATCTGATCATTTGAACTCTTCCTTCTATGTAAATTTTAAGTTGCACGATCTATTCCTTTCCCATAAAATCAATATACTGAAACAGCAAATTTCGTTTGATAACTCTGTACAGAATATTTCCTTGTTGCCTCTTTTTTTTTCTGCTTTTTTTCTTCTTATTCAGTGACAAATGAATGCCATGGCTGAAATGAAGACATCTTGACAAAAATTAGAAATTAATTATTTCTTTATTATAAAGAATAAAAAATGTTTAAGAATCAGTGATTGATTCATAAAATCTTGCTTCACACACACACACACACACACATGTGCAGAGAAGTCTAATATGATTTTGGCTATAATTCTATGATTTATCATATTCCCAGCAATAATTATGTTTAGGTTATCGATAGTAGTCATACTGAAAAACCCTGCTATTTTGAATATTTTGCTTATGTTAAAATGGTGTTACTTTCATATCTAATACTTTAGTAAAAAAAAAATATTTTTTTTTTTAATCTTTCCAAAGATAGGGTTTTTTTTTGTGTAGTTTGAAAAATAATTTGAAGTCAGTGGATCTTCGGTTCACTTATAGTATTTAAAAAGTGGCATTAATGTATCTATCCTTTATTTATTATATTTAAGCATATAGTGATGTTATATGTATACTGACATAATGTGTAATTTTTTTTTTTTTTTTTTTTTTTTTTTTTTTTACTATTGCTTTATACTTTTTTCTTATAGGCTACTTTAAGAAAAAAAGTTTCGTCATTTTATGGTTTCCCATTTTCTTCAGATTCTAATGAATGGGAAGAAAAAGTGAATTTGCTTTCATTGTAAGTATATTGGAACTTTGTTTTCCTGTCCTTTTTAAAACTGAAACCTGTTATGAAATAATTGTTGTGTTTTGAGTATTTTTTAAACATAGGCTATATAAACAATAGAAAAAGACAAAATTTTGAAACATTGCATATATTTAAGGCATAAGAAAATTATAGCATGTAGTTTGAAACTTATTGAAAATATAGAAAGCTACAAAAACATATTACATGAATTGAATATGGTATTAATCAAGGTCTTAAAATTATCCAATAATATTCAAATGACTATATTGAATCTCCACTCTAATACAGACCAATGCCAATATTTCTAAATTTTAGAGATAGGCATATTGTTCTAATTGAAAAAGATAATTTAAATGAAGTGAATTATAGTCAATAAATGCATCATTAAAATAGTTAGAAGTGCTAGAGTTTTATTGAATCTCCTTTCCTATCACTGCATTTATTAAGATATTCTAACACACTAACATTTAAAAAAAAACAAAAAAAAATTACTCATTAAATCCATATGTGATCTAGTTATGAAATTTTGAACATTAATTTAAATCAATTAATAGTCATCTCACCGAAATACTGTGTATTTATTGGAGTATCTTCCCAATTTTCTGGAAAGGATTTTTAAAATAACCTTAAGAAGCAGTATTCAAAACTTCAAAATTAGGTCAATTTTAGCTTAAAATTAACTCTTTTTTATTTAGAATCACGAATTTTTTATTAAATTTGATTAATAGGATTGGAGAATTATAGAAAAATTTAGATTCTTATAATTTTTGTGAGTATATTGTCTCACACACACACACACAAAAAAAAAACCTTTATATAATTCCTTACAACGTTCAAAACATTTTTTTTAATACATAAATTTGTGCTTTTCTCTAATAATTTTGAAAGTAACTGTTAGGTACTAATTAAAGTGGATGATAATAAGACTGTTTATGATAGTGAAATAAGATTCAGAAATTATAAAGCAGCCTGAATTGTGCTTAACACTTATGTGCTTGTATATGTTGAATGATTTTCTCAAACAACCAAAGAGATTGGATATGTATATTATACCTGGAAATAAGGGCACATGACTGCTTCAGTTGTAAAAGTTGTTCCTAAATTGGTGAATAAAGGAAAAACTCTATAAAAGCAAATGCCAGGGGAGGGGAAAATCTGATTTAATGCAGCTTACAAGCTGTGATAAAAGTGGAAATAACATTTTCACCATGAAATATAGGCCATCAGAGTAGCTTATGGTTACATATATTGCACTAAAATATGCAGGACATTAACTCAAACATTATTTCAAACAGTGGTTATAGCTTTTCCTCTCTATTTATGCCATTATCAAACTGGAGTGATAATGTTGTAAAACATTCGGAGACTCTCTAAATATGCATTGTTGATGCACATTGAAACATCATAAATAATATAATCAGAATTTAGATTATATCCTAAATTTGTATAATTAGCTAGAATGAATGTTAATCTTAATTTTTAATTTCTTAGAAGAGAATTTTCATTCTATAAGTATAGAAGATTGTGACTCATTAGGAAAGAATAGTCTTAAGTCAGGCTTAGGAAAAATTGCAAAGTTGATAATAATTCATTTGGAACACTTACCTTGTCATGTATTTAAAACAAGAAATTTGCTTTAACCAACCATCTTCATTTTATGCAGTTTGGAAAGCAGATTCTTGTCATTTTGGTTATATTTATCATCTGTGACCATTTGTTCTTATCCTGATGCCCAAAATTCAAAACCTGTCCAAAGAAGACCTCTTCAATATTCTATTCTTTTTGAATAGGATACTATAAAAAAAAATACAGATATGAAAATGACCAGGGAAAGACATAATTTATTAACACTTTGATGCACTGACATATATGTTGGTTATATTTGTTGCTTATTATAATTAAAAATCAATTTCTGTTTATTCATATCATGTCTGAAAGGAGAAAGGAAATTGATGCAGAACTTCTGTATATTTTTAAAACTAAAATTCTCTCTCTCTTTTTTTAAAGGCTACCCAAGAAAGCACTTCACCATTGTTTATATCTCTTAGGTATTGATTATTCTACAAAAGATACTAAAACAAATTTGAAAGATAAGTTAATTGACTTTCTTTCTGCCTATACGGAAGAGTCGGGTAAGAATTTCTTTTCTGGCCTCTATTATTACTGATATCTGTTGTAATATTTTGTGTGTATTTTTTTTTTCGTTAAAGGTAATTTTTTTTTATTAGTTGTCTTTACTTATCAGCTGGTTTACTCATATTATTTATTATAAGGATTCAATTATACTATAAAACTAAAATGTGCTTGAAATAATCATTATTTTTTATTTTATATTAATAGCTTGAAATTTTAAAGTTATCGGAATAAGTAATTTCTAATGAATGATGAATTTTATAAACATTCATTTTTGAGCACCAAGGTAGAAATATTTAGAGTCAAATAAATAACTATCATAAAAAGGTAATTTTTTAATTGATTTCTTTTAAATAAAATAGTTTTATAATCTAAAAAGAAATACAGATATATCCAGAATAAAATAAACCATAAATTCAAATTTCAAAGTTTGTCAGTTTGTAAATCAAATTTAATATTGTCAAGACTGTAAGTGGATTATTCATTTATAGTTCTAGTGTTTATAGTTTTTAGTTGTCACTTATTTAATATTGGCTTAAACTTATTGTATTATTGAAACAATTCAAAATACATTTTAAGTAAAAAGCTCATTAAAAAAGGATTTTTTTAAACAGAAACAACTTCAATAAGTGTAATAATTTTGGCCAATATTAGATAATATTTGAAAAATAATCATATGCTATCGAAAAACATTTATAAATTGATATATTTGTGAAAGAAAACATTTATATATAAGTAAAAAAAAATCACCTAATTTTTTAAATAAAGTTTTGCTTTTGTTATGTTCTAATGATGATTTTTTAATTCATTTCCCTGAAAGATTGCTTCTTGCTTGATATATATCTGATTTAATTGATTGGGATATATTATTTGAAACAAGACTAAAAATGATAACATTTTATTTAAAAAAATTATAATATAAATAAGTTTGTAAATAATAAAAAAATTAATAGAATATCAAAGGATTGATTACTTTCAACATCCTAATATGCATTTTTTTTGTATAAAAGTTGTTTTAAATGTTTATTTAAATAGAATAGGGATTAACATTTCTTGATTTTTGTAGGGAGGAATGTTATTAATTTCTTAGCCTTTTAATTTGCAAGTGGATCATGCTGCTTTTAAGAAAAATTACTTTTGCATATAAAAAAAATTACTTTGCAAGCCTGAAATTGTATTAATGATAAAATTTTGTAATTGAATCTGGAAGGTTAATATGAAATAAATTTCATCTTATATATAATCTTACTAACAAGTTATTTATTGAAGGAAAAAGTTTTAGGGAGAATATTATGTTAAGCACCTATATTTAACAAATGTTTCCTTTCTTTAAGTAAATTCATTTTTTCTAAAATAGTTTCATTCTTCATGCAGAGATCTTAGCACATAATTGAAAACTGAGGACAACTGAAAAGATTATTGTTATCCATTTGTTATTTTCTCAAATTTCTTTTTTCGGTTATAAAATAACACTGCTTATAACTACATATCTTGTCAAAATTTCAATTACTTTGTTATTTTATTTTTAATTTTATTAAATATCCTTTAAACTGAATTGTTAACATTTAATTTGTAATAAAATTTCAAAGTCTGTAAATAAATAAAAAATGAAAAGTTTCTTTACTTTGTCATTAATAATTCATAGTTTTTTTTTAAATTTTTTTTGCCTTCTCTTATTGTTTTATTTAAAAAAATTTACACTTTAATTTGCAGGAATTAATATGCAAGACACAGGACAAGAGGATAGTGAGGTTAGCCTTCTACTTTTATTATAACTTTTATGTTTATTTTAGTATTCAATATTTAAAAATTTGTTCAGTTAAATAATAACTTTCTCATTGTTTTTTCTTGAGCTTAAATGTAATTTTGGCTTTTTTTTTTAATTTTGTAGTCTTAATTACAGGATGACTTTTATTAAGTTGAAGACCTCTGAGTATTAATTTATTTGTGAAGCAAGAAGGAAAAGACATTTGAGTCACCTATTTTCATCAAATTTTTCTTTTCTTTCATGCTCTTTTCCTTGTTTTTCTAAAAGAATGTTTTTCTCTTTTCTTAACTTTCACACAATATTATAATTGTCTTTTATTCTTATTTCATTTTGATTACTCAAATAGAATAGATAGCAATAATGGCTTAGTTGTAATAGTAAATTTTGTAATTTGCAATGATAAAAATATTAATTCATTAAAATGAAAAATAAATGCTTAAATGCTCCTTCTAAATCAGTACTAATAAAAAAGCATGAAAACTTAACTGATTAGGTCCGTCTTAACTCCATTAATTCTTATTACCAAATACCACATATTATTATTATCTTTTCTTTTTTATATATTTTTCTTAGCCCTTTTGTTTTATCAGGCAAAAAGTAATAATTTATTTTTCAAAATTTTTAATGAACAAATTGCATTATAAATATTAGTATTTTGTACAATAGTAAGTTCTATTTCAAAGGTGGGAGAAAACTTTAATTATATATGTATATACACTCCTTTTTTTTATCATTGATTTATTGCAACTAATCTTTACTTGTTAAATATTAGTTATTTTTATTAGCTTTCTAATGATTTGTAATTTCTTCTCAGGTCTCATTTACTTCCTTTAGTTAGGGCATTGAGACCTGAGAAACCTCATTTACTTCCCCTGCAATCGAACTAAGAAGCAATTGTAAACTTTATATAAAACTCTATTAATATTGAATGATATGGGTAGGAATGGTAATAAAAAATATATAGTTCTTGAAAATCAAAATTTTTATAATACTAAGCAATTATATCTCTGCTTAGTTATTAGAGCAAAATCTAATTTTTAATAGAAGCTGTATTTCAGTTTTTAATTTGACATTGAGATCCTGAATTATTTTCAATACTTATTTTCTTTCAATTAAATTTAATTACTATAAATATTTACAGGTACAGGCTCATTATTTTACTATAGATGATATAAATCATTATATATAATAAAAATAATATTTTCAAAATCTTATAATATATTTTTAATCATCCAGAGATTCAAATTACAATTTTTTTTAATCAGATAATAAACTATGCCCATATTGAATCTTTGTGTGAAAGCTAATCACTCTTAACTACCAAGTGGTTCATGCATGAAACTTCAATTTTTATCCCTTCCATCTTCACGTGGAAATAAATTTTGTAAACTTATATGAAAGAAAATTCCAAAGAGCTCACATTTTAATGCATGATTATAGAAAGCTCAAGATCTTTAACAGAATGAATATTATTTATAATACTTAGAAATGTTTTATATTGCATCTCGTTTATTGATTAAATTATCCATCTGTTCAAAAAAAGAAAAGATTAAACCTCTTTTCTCTCAGAATTTACAATATCAATATTTTCTTTATTTAAAATGGCATTAATCTTTTCTTTATTCTTTACATATTTCACTCAAAAATACTAATATTCTCTTTCTGACCACAAAACGTAAAGATACCAAATGCAACATACAAGATTTATTGTGGTTTGTGGAGCATTATACAAGAATAGAGGCTTCAAGTGTTGATTTGATATTAACATCATTTTAAGCTTAAATAATATGTGGATTAGCTATCGAATTCCCTAAGAAGAAGTTATAATTGATGATGTAATTATTATTACAGTGACCAGAATTTCTTCACACCATTAATGTAGCATGCATATGTAAACATGTATTTATATTTCAA
Source organism: Argiope argentata (assembly GCA_026289955.1). Classification (NCBI taxonomy): domain Eukaryota; kingdom Metazoa; phylum Arthropoda; class Arachnida; order Araneae; family Araneidae; genus Argiope; species Argiope argentata. The sequence continues at coordinate 2,384,909 of JAOUZG010026507.1, read as the reverse complement.
AATCTGTTTTGCAGAAAGAATTATCTGCTTCTACTCTGACATTATCAAGTGTCAACTCTGACATTTTATCAAAGTGTTCTTCCTATGCTGGTACTGAAACCAGTGATGCAGTTCTAAGTGGCAAAAATTGTATTTTTCCAAAAAAGAAATATGCTTCAGATTCTGATTCTGGTTTCATAGAATTACCTTTAGACAAACAGAACTTATTGAAAAAAAGTTCTTATTGTCCAGAAAGAATAAAGATACCTGTTCAAGTTAAGCATCTTAATGATGAAAAGAATTCAAATGTAGGCGTATGTGAAGGCCTTCAGAAAGAAAAAATAAGTGGAGCAAAAAATTTTATGAATGCAAAATCCGAGTTACAAAAACCATCTACTGCAGAGAAGATGACATCAGTAGTGCAGAAAGAACAACTTTTGGATAAGAACTCATTTGAACAGAAACTAGATATTAAAGAAAGCTCAAAAACAGAAGCTTCAAGTCTTGTTAGTTCTAAAAGTGCCAAAAGAAATAGGAGAAGAAAAAGAAAAAAATCTGAAAATACACAAAAAAATATTGGATCATCTGCCACAAAATCTGCTAAAGGTCGTTTGCCATGGTGGCAAATTCAGCAGATGATAAAATATAAAAAAGAAAGACGTAAAAAGAAAGCATTGCTTGGTTCTACAGTTGAGATCAAAATTGAAACTTAAAAAAAAACTAAAACTATATTTATTTAACATATCAAGAAATGAATTTACATTTTTGAGTTGCAATGAATCAATTAATTATTTGAGCATGTTTCAAAATGTACTTTATCAGAGTGTTTTGTTATAAGAGCTTCTTCTAACAATTTTCCTTTTTCTAACTTATGATGTGATTTAAAATCATATGTGATAACTAAATGACATTTTAAAAAGTTTTGCATGTTTGTAATGCACAAAGTGTTGAGACGTTTTATTTATTAAGTAAGAAAATTAATTTATTTTAGATTTTTAGTGCTTAAAAGAGCTTTTTATGATGAATTCAGTATTTTGAAATAGTGTATGAATGAGCTAAAATGGTATTTGTTTTACCATCACTAAAGATGTGTATGTTTGTTTTTCATTTGTCTAATTCAAGTACTAGACATTTTTTTTCTTTCAACTTTCCTATCAATAAGTTAAACAAATATTGTTATAAAAATAAATTTCTTGCCCTCAATTGAAATCGTGAAATATTTGTTAGAGAATAAGTTTCATCGTAAAACAAATCATTTGTTAATTCAATTTAAGTAGTAAAAGTACTTCTTCGTAACTCTTTCTTTCAAAATCCTTTAAGAAATTTTTGGTTAAATTCTGACCATTACTTAAATCTGACTAAATAATTTAAATCAAACTTATGTCATATATATTTTTATTCTTTGAAAAAAAAAGAAATATTTCGTTTTATCGTAATTTGTTTTTACAGGTGCTCAAGAATATTCATATATCTCTTGTCTTACCTAAGAATATATTCTTTATGCATGTTTTTAAATTATAACACTCAATTGCTTGGTTTTGCCTCAATATTTTGTCTCATGTAGGTAAGAAAGATAGTATATATGTACTAAGTCTTCATACAGAGAATTGTTAGTCAGTATTATCGAGAAATTTCCTAAAGGGGAGTTGTTAAAAAGCATTATTTAGAAAATTTAAAGTTGAGTCACTCTTTCTAATATTTAATTTAATGTAATGCATGTATGAAATATTATAAAAGTGATTCATTGATGATTCATTGATTCAAATTCACATAATCCTTTAGGAAAAATTTAATTCCAAAACACATATTTGAAACTGTCTTCTATATAATTCATCAACTTTTATTTTTTTTCTTTTACATTCTTCCTTTATTCTATTCTTAATAGAGAATATAACCTCTGTTGCACAATATTGACTATGCCTTCTTCATGATGTTTATTGTAAAAGAATAATTTACAATGGAGATAAATGGCTGTCACTTATAAAGGTCACTATTGTCATATCAGAGCTATCTTCAGCAGAGGGGACTGATTCAATTCCCTGATACTTTTTTGTATTTCACATGTGAGAGATTTTTGAATGTTTACATGCTGTGCTGGTATGAGAGGACATGGATAGGTTGGTCAAGAAAGATTTATTAGTTAAGTTGTCAAATTTATTTAAAAAAATTTAAAACTCCACAAATTATAAAATATTAATGCTACAATATGTATTTGCATTGAGTTGCTAAAATCTCTACTAAATAAATTAATACAATTAATTGCATATTTGGAATATGTTGATAAATTATTCATTTATCTGTAATTAATTCCATTTTAGGTACATATAATTTTGCTTTTAGCTAATTATTGCACCATAATATATTCCACTTAAAATGACCTGTAAAACTGTAATTTTAATATTATATTGGGTAAAACTTATTTCTTTATTATCTGTCTTTATAATATTTTTTTTTCATTTGTAAGTAAAGAAAATAAAAGATGAATAAGTAATCAACTAATAACAATGATTAATTTTTCAAGTTTTTTTTAATATCTTTTATAATTTTTCCCCTTGATGTATGTACTAATAAAATAAATAAAAACAAATATATCTTTACAAAGTTACTAAATTAAATCATAAACTTTATATTAAAAAAATGTGTTGAAATGTGAAGCTAAGTTGACACAAAGTGAATAAATCTACCACTGTTCAGCATGCAATTGAGTTTTATCATGGGAAAGCAAAACCTTTGGACTGAAGATATAAACATTTCCTCTTATTTTAGTTTGTAAGTGTTGTTTTCTGAAAGTATTAAAATAGCCAAGAACATTTACAGTTACAGTATCCTATAAGAAGAGAGCCAAAATTGTGACTTTTTTTTGTTATTATAATGTTCTAGTATATTTATGATATTTATATATTTTTCCACACTGGGAATTGAAAAGATTCTGTATAGATGTGAGGAATTCACTTAATAAAAAAAACTAATTAAAAATCATCACTTGTGCAACAGTGGTTATCGTTATAAATGCCATTCTTCATTTTAAAAAAGAAAAAAAAAAGTTACATTCAAACTATTAAAAGTATCCTTATAGTGCTGAAATCATATTCAAAAGTAACTTAAGGCATTATCTTTCATATTTTTAAAAAATCTAAAATGTGTACTATGTTTTTATTTAATTAAGAGTTTGTAGTTACAAAATTTTGAAATTGATATCTGTCTCTTCTTTATGTTCTAGAATTATGAAATTTGTGCATTCCTATCTGGATAATGCTTTTTAATATTTAAACTACTTAATTATCAGCTAATTAATCAAATTTAATTAAATCTTTATTCCATGTGAGCAATGCTATCTAATCACTTCCTGACTAAAGCAGGGCCATACAGGCAGTTACTCCAGCCCCCCCCCACATCATAGGGAGGGTCCCCAAATTGAAAAGAAGGTTTATTTTACATTTCAAAGACAAAAAAAAGAAAAAAAAAAACTTGGGCCCCAAAGAAGTTATTACCACCGGACTCAATTAGGTTAAGTTGGGCCCTATATCTAATAATGAATATTAAATAAAACTAATTTTCAGATTCCATAGTATTTATTGAGAAGTTTAATGCATTTAATAAAGTATAAAGCAGAAAAAAATTTACAAAAATATGCAAAAGTCTGAGGCAATGAAATTATAATATATATCAAAGAAAAAAATCCTAGATGTTATTTAAAAGCTTAAATACATTATTAATATACTTGAAATTCCTATTAACTTGGCATATCTTAAAACAACATCACTTTTATTATTCATTTATTTTTATGGTTTTCATTTTGACCTCCACATTTTTAATAAAAAAATAATTTTCTATTTAGTATCCTGGTAAAGGCATGTTTTTTTAAAAATTATTATTATTATTATTTTAATATTGAAAATTATTCTTTTTGGAAGTGCCTTGAATATAGCATTTTTAAATATTTGATAGAGCTTTTAATCAAAAGTAATAATTTAATATTGATATATCAGTATGTTTATTTATTTATAATATTTTTCCTCTGTTTTTTTAGTTAAATTATTAATGTTCTTAATTAATGTTTTATGTGTTTTCTGTTCTGTATTGTTAACTTGGGTATTTATCAATTAGTATTTATTGATCTTTATTTGCTAATTGTATTGGTTATGACATTGTTCCTATACCAAAAGTCCATAATTATTAGAGAGCAATTGTAACAAAGGTTTATTTCAGAAGATTGTGTATTTTATAAGCCTTTATCTTACAGTGTTGGTATATCTTAAATCTGTATTATATGTAAAATGAATGTTAATCTGTGATATTGTTACATGCTATAGTGATAACTGAGCTCATAAAATAATTTCTATTTTTTCAATTATAGTGATAATTGAGCTAATGAAATGACTAGATTTTTATTAATTTTTAGATGCTGACTTTGAGCTTGATTCCTATTGTCAAATATTACATATCTATTATGCATGAGAAACAAAAAATAAAAGTTAAATAAACTTTCTGAAAATTCAATGATGCATTTTACTAGACATATTATGAGAAAAATAACAGATTTTCCTCATGCAATGGAAGGGAACACAGTGAACAATCCTTAAATAAAGAATATATTTACATTTTTTCTCAAACTTTATTTTTTTTTATTTTATTACCTTTAAAATAAAATTTTATCTCCTCCCTTTCCTTTGGACAAATTTTTACAAAAAATGTTTATTTTACATTCTACAAACATACCACATTACCTTATATTTTGTTAATTTGAGTAATATCAAATTCATCGAACATCTATTAAGAGAAATAGAATACAAAAAAAGGCAGTCATAATCTTATAATTCTTTGAGCTAGAAGGAAAAAAAGGCAAATATGACAAGTCAATAGCAGATCATACTTTCAATTTGGAAATACTTTTAATCAGTCAATTCACATCATCCTAATGTAGTAATGGTTATTTAAAACCGATCGTTAATATAAAAAACCTGTGGAGCAGAAGCGAAAATGATGTGATAGTTGTAAGGACTTAGAGCCTACTGAGGCGTATATTAATATGATGCTGGTTCTCCTTTTGCATCGATGACATCCTCCACACGTCTGGGAAGACTTTCCACCAATTTTTGATAGGTGGCTATATCAAATTACTTCCAGATGTACAGCAGAACTGAAGTGAATACTTGCAGTGAGGAAGGTCGATTAAGCTGGTTACGTAATCTGCGCTCTAATTCGTCACCGAAATGTTCTATGGGATTTAGATCGACGTTCAGAGAAGGTCAGTCCAGTTTTTTAATATCCATTTCGTCAAACCACGTCTGTGCAAGCCTCGATGTGTGAATGGAGCAGTTATCCTGCTGGAAGAGAAATGGACCGTTCCCAAAATATTGCCATAGAGTTGGAAGTGTAGCATTGTTCAGAATATCCATATACATCTCAGAGTTAATGTTTCCAACCACGGGACTAAATGGCCCAAGCCAAACCATGAGAGACATCCCCACACCATTATTCTTTCATCACCAAACTCAACAGTTGGCCCAATGCAGTCACTAAAGAAACATTCGCCGGGCATCCGGCAAACCCAGACGCATCCATCCGACTACCAGACTGTAAAGGGAGATTCATCACTAAGACTACTTGTCCACAGTCCAATGGCAGTGTGTTCTGCACCATTGCAATAGATTCTTCGCATTCTGTGGCGTTATGTTCAGCTCGCGCGCAGCTGCATGATCCATGGCATCCTAAGTTTAACTCTTGGCGAACAGTCCTGTTGCTAACTCTAACGCCTGATGAGCTTTGGAACTCCTGAGAAATTTCCGCTAACGAGGATTTGCGATTTTGTTTCACTGCCCTTTTCAAAGTTCCACGGTTGCGTTCACCAAGTTTTTTCGGTCTACCAGTTCGTTTTTTTTCTGAAGTTTCCCGGCCTCAGCATTTGTACTTCACAATTACATTATTCACTGTTTAGGTAAGCTTCTGTAGAATATCCACAATCTCACGAACTGATTTCTCATAAAAGTGGCTTCCCGTTATACTGCCACGACCAAACTCACTAAGCTCTTTTAATTTATTCATTGCCACATAAACACAATCCAGGTAGCACATCCTGTAGCATAATATTGTGCAATATTATACGGTATTAATCATTATTCCACAATAATGATCAATGTTGTGCAATATTTGTGTGCTACTAGGGAACCTGACAAACCACTACTAATGCTTTTATAGCTTTAGATTGCGCATCAATTTCGTCACCCACCTGGACCACTTTTTTAAGGGGTGTCTGGGAACCTTTGCCCAGATAATGTAAGTCAGAAATTGAAGATTGGTTATCCTGTCAGTAGCTCAGGGAAATCGAATGGTAAGAGGTTGGCTTGCTGTATTACTAAGCAGTTGGAGGGAAGCTGCCCTATAATGATAGTAAATGGCTGGCTTTATTTATGAACAGAACATGCTTATTTCAGATTTTGCACGTACTCAAAATTTTACTATTTTCTATTAGGGATGCTACTTAACAGCTGTACATGGATTGATGAACCCCTCTATAAAACACTTGGCAATTTGTGGTGACAATAGAAATGCATGCCATCCATTTCACCTGTTCGCTATTTTAACCGTCCTAAATAATTATGCTTATACAGCGGAAAATTTAAGCGACTACCAGAAATCGTAGGACTCTACTAGCTAATTGACAATAGCTGATTTGGGTGGCGTTTCCAGTCTTACTTTCTTGACTTTTGCATTGTCTTCTGTGGTTCTAGCAATTGAATTTTGCAACACCCGTATTTTCTTGTGGGGTGTGAAGAACGCTTTACGAACCTGCGGAACTAGGATCAGTAGCTGAGTAACATAACCAGAATATTAAAAGCTTACTTCAGTATGGTAGCTATTATCTGGCTTATGAAGCTACCGCCACTATCATTGAGTCAACGGAGAGACGAACGATTTCAAAGCGCCAAGAGTTATGGCAAGCGTGTGAGTGCGTTGATACGTCAAGTGAGTTTGACGTATCTACTGTCATACTGCGTCAAGTAAGTCTGACATCTTTGTTATGCTTTCTACGTCAAGTGAGTCTGACGGCTTTTGGTGCTGGTAGATGGCGCCACGACAGTTGCGCGAGGTTGCGTTATCAAGGTCACCAGTGGGACGGTCGCAGTACGGACCAGCGACACTAGAGCCAGTAGCAGAGTAACATAACTACAACACTAAAAATATACTTGAGTATCGTAGATATTAGCTGGCTAGCGCCACATTTTAAATTTAGTGTGATTTGTGTTTTATCGATTGCCAAATTCTGATTTATTGAATTCTCTTTGTAAGGATTTGGCCAGAAATATAATTCATTTGATGAATTTTGTAATCAGCATGTTTCTAACGAATTGCATATAGTCTTATCGCACTCCGTTAGAGCCCATACAGCATTACAGAAGGCATGATGTAAGTCAATAAAGTCTGAGCCGCTATACCATTGGTTTTCTCTGCGGACAACATCATGCGTATTCTGGCTCAAAATACGAAAAATAATTTCGTTTTGATGCATCTCGTAGCTACATCATATAAATTAAATTGATTCGACTTATTGTTTTATAGTATTATATAGTCCATTCTCATTTACATATTTGTAAATCGTCTATATATTTTTTTCATATTCCATTTAATAATATTTTAAAGATTGCTCTGTGGCTTAGTGAAGAAAACACATTACTGCATTGCAAATTTACTTTGGAAATTTTGCGAAAGTTATTATTTAACTATTCAAAGTAATTAGCAAGGTATATATAAATAAAATGTCCGACAGAAAGTTTTTTACTGCCTTCCTATGGTTAAAATTCGTGTTCTCACTTCAAAAGTAATAAATGGGCGAACTACAAAAGTATTTCAGCAGACTTAAACTATTCTCTCCCCCCCCCCTTCTATATGAAGTATAGAGAAAGCAGCGTAATCCTGAAAAATTCGAACTCTAGGTTTTGTTGAATTTTCACGTTTTAGCCATCTCTGAATATGAAAAATACCTTTTTAGAAAATGTCTGTCTATCTCTGAGGTAATATAAATAAATATTCTTAATTTCTAAACTTGACTTGTGTAATCTTCTAAGCGGAATACTTTTTCTATAACTGAGTTGTACTTACGATTCCATAATAACATAGAGCCGCGGTGGCTTGGTGGTAAGGTCTCAGCTCTGGAGTCGTAGGGTTAAGGAAGAGACCCGGTTCCAACGAAGAACCGTCTTGTAAGGGGGCCTGTAGCACGTTAAATCTGTCTAACCTAAACGTCTTCCTTCTAGTGTGGAGAGGGGAGTGCCAGCTCAGGTGTCATCTTCGTCATCTGACCTTGGTACAAAATTACGAGATTTGTCATTAAATAGCCCTTGTGTTGCTTTAAATGCGACGTTAAAATAATTAAACTAAATTCCATAATAACACGTACTGCAGTTAGAAAATTGTCTTTTTTAAATGATAGTAATGATAAGTTTGAATTTTTCTTTGTTTGCAACATCAAAGTGTATCATCTGTTAAAATCAAATTTAAAAATTAAAACAAAATTCTAAAAGACGATAACCAAAAAAATACTGTTAAATATTTATTAATTGCTAGCAGTCTTTGGCGTACAATAGGTTTATAAGAATTAACGATTATTAAAAATGTTAATTAAATATATTCTTCAACTTAGCCTTAATAGCTTTATCATCAAAATATTTTTAAATGTTTATAAAAATATAACTATTATTTCAGAAATCTTTATTGTTAAACGTGTAATTATATCACAGAAAAGATAAACAATATTTGAATATGGACGCACTCTTAAAATTATTCACCATTGGCTGATTCTGAAGTAAAACCGTAAGTGTAATAACACTAAATGTTCAAAAATTTTATTAAAATCATGCCTTTTATTAAAGTTTTTGTCAAAATGGAAAAATAAGCCAAATCGTCATATCCTAAATATCAAAAAAGAAAAAAAAAAAAATGAAATAGCAGTAGCAACAATAAAGACAATTTGATTTTCACCTCAACAATGAAATTTATTGTTTAAAAACAAGTTGTTTTTTGAATTAATTAAAAAAAATATGTTATATTAGATCTTTAAAATGTGGTTTTTAAAAAATGTATTTTTAGATTTTATTTTAAAAAATGTGTCTTTATATTTTCGGAAATTACGTGATAGAAATACGTCATAATTTTTTAAAAAATAAAAAGATTAAAATGTAATCTTTTATGCATATTTCAATGTATCATGTCAGAACAACATTTCCTGAACGGCCAAGCATCACGTGCTTGTGCGAGTTCAATTATATTTCTATTCATTTTATCGAATGAGTCACTTTAGTATTTCAAACGATCCAAAAAACTTTGTCTCGCATTTATTTCTCCAAAAAATATCTCATTTCCTATTTATTTCCTTTCATGTAATCACGTGCTCAAAAATGACATTTTTCTGTGTTTTATTTGCTGTAGTCATTAACTTTTTTTTAATCAGAACTTTTGTAAATGCAATTGCAACGCATTATTGAAACCTAATTTTTTGAGATGCTCGTGCAGATAATAATTTTTTTTTCGCTTGTGGATTCTTTTTGACGTGGAAAACCCCATCCCAAAAACAGCATCATGCCCTGACATGATAATAATTAATTATAATTTTTAATCGCTCCGAAATGCACATTTCCATCCTCTAAAATATATATGCACCACTTTTGGAATTTCTAAGTTAAGCTATCTGACCTCTTGAGCATCAACATACATACATTAATCTTTATTATTAATATAGATAGAGACGTTAAGAAGAAAAAAAATATAGCAAAACTTTTTTTAAGCTACAACAGAAAACTCGCTTCATTATGTTTTCTTTAAAGTCTTCTAAATTTGTCAAATTATAAAAACAAGGTCACACGCACCACTTTGTGTAAATTTAGAACGCTTTAAAAAATGCATTAATTAGTTATGAAACTTTTTGCACACATTTTTGACACATTAATTAGTTTCAGTGTGTGTGCGTGCGTGCGTGAGAGAGTATGTGATAATGTCTGCGTCAGTAGTTATGCGACTAAGCCACAGTTTGATAAACAGAAGATATGTGAATGGCAGTCTGGATGTTAATCTGAGCACTGAAATAATAACAATAAAAAAGGAGCTTTGTTCGATTCGGTTGATTATCATATCTCTTGCATCTTTATCTTCTAATTCCTCTTATCTCTGGCTCTATATTTATTTTTATTCTCCGGATGTTGTTGAAAATGATTTCCTCGTCTCTCAAAGCTTGAGAAATAAGTTCGCATTTTTCTGTATCTATCCCATTGAGCATTGCTTTCGCGTGCGTGTCTGTTTTTTGAAGCATGTCTGCGGATTCACTGTCAATTAGTATTTCGCTATTTTTTGTATTTCTTCATAAAATTCTAAGATAAGAGCGGGATTTTTTAAAAAAGTGTATTTAAGTGATTCTTTGAAATAATTGTCTTTGTTTAGGATGAAATAAATGTTCTTTATTATCATGTCAAAACATGATATTTTTTGGATGAGGTTTTTGGCGTCAACAAAAATCCGTAGGCAAAAAATTGAAATTTTATTATCTGCACGAGCATCTCAAAAAATCACCTTTTAATAACACTTTGACATTGCATTTACAAAAGCTCTGATTTAAAAAAATAAGTTAATGACTACAGCAAATAAAACCCAGAAAAATGTCATTTTGAGCACTCGATTATATGAAATGTAATAAATTGGAAATGTGATATTTTTTTTTAACAATAAGTGCGAGACAAAGTTTTTTTTGGATCATTTGCGATTCTAAAGTGACTCATTCGATGAAACAATTGAAATGAATAAAAATATAATTTAACTTGCACGAGCACGTGTTGCTTGGCCGTTCAAGAAATGATGTTCTGACATGATGCATTGAAATATGCACGGCAGATTTCATTTTAATCTTTTTATTTTTAACTTTAAGAATGGAATAAATTTTCTGAGAAATACATTTTAAAGTATAATAAAACATTGCCAATTAAAATTGTTTCATCGGTCCAATTACAGAAAATAATTCGATACCAAATAATATATCAAATTTGGTTAGTGATTTTAGGAGTATTATTTTTTATTTCATTAAAAAACACCCTTTAAACTGAAATTCGATTTTCAAATATCAGTCCCCATTTGCCAGGTATTCACCTTCAAAAAATTGAGCAAGAATCAGTGAAAAATGCTAAATTCATGTTAAAGATTAATATTTTTTAACATGACAAAAAATACAAAATATTTATTTTTGCTTTTGCTTTCTTGAAATAAGATTTCGTTAAAAAAATATTTAGGTGATTAAAATATAACAAATTTCCCTTATTTCTGCTATTTTCAAAATACTACTTTTAAGGTAAGTAGCAACACGCTAAATTTCTTTTAACACTATAAATATAACTGCGATAAGGAAATAAAATCTACAGAATGATAATTATTTGGAACGCGTTAATGATTCTATTTGCTGACCAATTACATTAGAGTTTTTTTTTGTTAATTTATATTTGATGTATCATTAAAACCTGAATTTAATGCCAAAACTTGTCTTGGTCCAAAAATTCCCTATGTATTAGATATCCGATTCTAGTTAAGATATAGTTTTCAAATTTCTTCAAGTTAAAATGTCCTCCTTATACATCTATCTTTATTATTATTATTATTATTATTATTTGTGAAATATAATTATATATTAGACATCATAATGTCAATGTTTAAAAGAAGCAAATTCTTAGTTGTATGCGAGCATGAGGAAAAATGTGAATATTTCAAGGAAAAGAACCCTTAATGATCAATCATTCTGTTATCAGTGCGATAGCCCCTCCAGATACTCGCCAAATTTTCCTGCCAAAGGTAATTAAGTCCCAGTAAATCAACAATGCGAGCGTAAATGAATCCCACAATCCCGAAGAAACTATAACGAACTTGAACAAAGCATACATTTATCGGAATAGTTTAACAGCTGTGTATAAAATAAATGACAATGTTATCTGCTTCTGCCTTGCGAGGCGAAACGAGGTAGAAAATGTGACCGTGAACCGCCTACAAAAAATACACAGATTGTATGTATTGGTTCTTTACAGGCCTGGCTTTTTGCCTTCGAACAATCAAGCCTAACCCATATATACTATGAAGGATCGGAATGTGCATCTAAGAAAGAATTTTTAGAAGTCGTTAGTAAGATTTCAATTAATTAAAAACTAAAAGAAATTTTATTGCCTGCCCACCATAATTTTCGAAAATATTATAGAATATAAATCATTTTTACAACATCTTGCAATTCAGAAAATTTTCCTTTCAATGATGATTTTTTTTGCAATATGATTTTATTATTTTAATTAGTTTCAAAATATATTAACCGCATTTAGCAGAAATATATTTCATTATGGAAGTAAAACTCAAATCCTTTTCATGCAGACTTTATACTTTCTCATATATATGAAATATTAGTCAAAGAATTGCAAACGTCGAAAAAATGCGAAATCGAAGATTTCTCGAATTTCCACATTTTAGACATTGTCACCAAAAAGCACATTTTTGGGGAAATATCTGTCTATCTGTGATAAAGATAATTCAGAAACGATTTTGAGCTAGACGGATGAAATTTGGTAAACGGTCTTCTCAGATCTCTGGCAAATTTTGAACAAAATCTGTCCTGAGAAAAACTGTCTGTCCAATTTTTTTGAATATACGTTTGCACGATTAATACAAAATGAAGAAAGCTAAATAAATGAAATTTGGTACACAGATTTACCATATATGGTATAGAAACCTGTCAAATTTTGAGCCAAATGTAACTAGGAATAGACCGTTTGTCAGTCTTGGCTTTCAGAAATATGTAAGCGCAATTACTAAAAAATGCAATGACTTAAATGTATCAAATTTCGCAGAGGATTTTGTGACCGCACGTGTGATTTTGTGTCAAATTTTTGAATTAATCCGTTCGGAAGAAAGGATCTAAATCTCGAATTCGATTTCCAGAATATTTTTACCTTCATGTCGGGGATTTATCTTGAAAACACTAGCCACGTATCACACGATAAAATGAGTAAAAATGATAATTTCTTTAAAGAAGTGAATATTTCATAACTATTTTATGCCAGTGTACACTTTTATTAGAGAACTAACTTTTCAACGTGACTTCATACAAATGGAAAAGAATATAATTAACCTAAAAACAATTTAGTTATAGTGTGTACCTAAAAAAAACAAATCCCCAAATTAGGTTCGTATTTCTTTAAAATCAAGTCAAGTCTATTTTATTTATCGATCGAGATTGAGATAGCTACAACATTATTATATACATAGTTTTTTAGACTATTAATTAAGATGAAAGCATAGTTGTCAACAATTACAACACATGCCTGAATTTTCAACGCCAATTGTAGCAATGTAAATATATGAATTTTCTATGCCAGTTGGGATAATGCAATACAGATTTAAAATGTTTAATTTTCTTTATTGTGTTTTATTTAAATTCAAAAGTAGTTCAAAATGATTCCGGAAAATCTGTTAATTAACAAAGTTTGATTTAAATGCATCAAACACTAAGAATGTAAACAGAATCGTTTGAAATAATCGGTCGAAAGCATGTTAGGTCTAACCTCGTTAGCATGAGAAGAAAAAAAACTGAAGTCTTACTCATTTGGGAACAGTTTGGAAATGAATATTTTTTGGCGGGAAAGTAAAACAAGTGCCGTTTTTACTATTTTCCTCGTAATTTTTCCGGGATTGTGTCACTTGCGCTCAGTCTCATTAACGCTAACTCATTAGAGGGTGTCATTTGCGCTCACATGGTAGGTTTACTGCAATTTAATCACCCTTGGTAGGAAAACTTGGCGTGCATCTAGAGGGGCTAAAGAGAATGCACGTTTCTCGCATTGATAAGATTAAGTGACATAATTAAGGGTCCTTATCTTCGAAATATTCGATTTTTTTTCTCACGGTAAAACTGTAAAATTTTCTTTAAGAACGCTAGATACATTTTTAATAGTTTACTTTAGATTAGGGGTTAGATTAAATTTAGATGAAGAAGGGAGAGCGAAAAAATATATAAATCTAGCTCAGGGATGCACAACCTTTTCAGGATGAGCGGCCAAAATATGAAAAGAGATCATGGCGAGGGCCAAAAAAGCACATGAATGCTAAAAAATATTAAAAACGCGAAAACATTGGAGTTTTTTTATGGCAATACGCATGAATTACAATTATTACTTTACTTATTTTATTCATGCACACATTAAGTAATAAATATGTGAATAAAACACAAACATTATAGCTACGATTACCTAAACCTAAAAAAAAAAGAGATTCCTGCTAAAAAGGGTGCAAACTTGAAATAGAATAACAGAGGAAAACTTTTTGGTAATTATACAGAGAACGCAATTTAAATTTTGAGAAAAAAAATTAATAATCGAAATTAGTAAAAAAATGAATTTATTTAAAGTTATTGATTTTATGTTGGGCTTAATATTAGTTGTAGCAATGCATAGAACAGCAGAAAGGTTCTCATCTCATTCTTAATTTTAATTTGTTTAAATTCATTAGTGAGAAAATTTGCTCACAAATGTAAGTGCTTTTAAGAAAGTTGCACATGCAGCTGCATTTTTCTTTAAGCATAAAAATTCCTATAGCAAATCTTTATAAAATTCTAATATCGGTTTATTTTTTAACTGATTTTTGAAAAAAAAAATCAGACTTCTGTAAATCAATTTATGCTAACTGCATACTCTCATCCACTAGATTAACATCAACAGAAAAAGGCGAAGAAAATTCATCAAATTTCGTTTGGCACTTTTCAAAATCTGAAAACCGATCATCAAATGCTTTATGAAAGATTTGAATTGGATCCTCATACTACATTTTCATGTGTGGAAATTTTTCACGTTCGCGAGCTTCTCCTATACGAAAATCGTACTCGCAGGTAGCCATGAAGGAAACAAACTGAAAAGCTTCGTAATAAAAAGTAAATAAACTTAATGAACAACTGTTAATTATTTATTCTGATGTAGAATCGTTTTCTTTTCAGATTTTTATCCTTTTTCATTTGAAAAAAGTCTCATTTCATTTTAAATTAGTCATATTTTATTAACAACATTCGCGGGCCAACTTCGAAGGCTATGCGGGCCAATTTTGGCCCGCGGTGCATAGGTGGTGCATCCCTGATCTAGATGATAGAATAAACCGAACAGTAGAAAAATATTCTTTTGACAAGGACTAAAAAGAGCTGCCTTGTAACTCCTACTAATATAACAAAATTGTTATAAAATTATTTTAAAGCAATGATTAATAAAATTTTATTTGAAATTTTTTAAAATACTAATAATAGTAGAAAAATAATTCAATAATAATTGAAAAATAATTTTTAGTAATAAAATAGAATTGAAAAAACTAGGGCAAGTGTAAATTTGAAGAAATAAAATGCTTTTAGGTAATATGAATATTTTTTCATGCATTGGTTACTCTTTCTTACTTTTTTTGCATATATTAATCTTTCTACTTACCATCAATGGTTAAAATTGTATTTAAGTTGCAGTGTGAAAGAGAATATTTTGTGTATTTTAAAAACTGTTGAATTGAAATAATTTATTTGATTTGTGATATATATTCGAATAATAGCATTTTCTTAATAAGCTATTTATATATACTTACAAGTTTTTTTTTATTGATACATTGAAGGACCACTTTACAATGTTGAAGTATTTCAAAGAAATTTTTAAAACGCACATGTCTACTGCTAAATAATTTTATCTAATTATCTTAAAGATGATGATGAAACTAAAAGCAAACGAATTTCCTTAGTACTTATTACTAACACTTATTTGCTATCACATTTGATAAGATACTATGCTTCAGAGACTCTAAATTATTGGGAATGAAATTATAATATTTATTTCCTTGTAAATTATAAATTTAAACAGCAGTTATGCTTTTAAAAAATCCTTCTTAAAATATTCGAATATTTCAGTTGGGGAAAAGACTCGTTATAGAGAAACCATCAAATCAATTGAATAATTATATAACAATTTATGTGATTTGAATAAAATTGTCTTCAACAGAAAATGAAACAAAGTTTGTTTTCCCTCATATAAATGTAAGGCAAGCAAATGTCCAAATTACCATCAATATTTGAAATTTTTAAAAATGAAAATAAAGTAATTATTACATTTTTAGCCTTTCCTTAGAAATACTTAATTTGTTTGAATATTAAATTATGCAAAGCTACAATTTATACTAAATATGGAAAAATCTTAATATCCACCCTGATTATACTATAGTCAAAAATAATTAAATAATCTTTAAAAAATTGTCACTAAATTGGAATTTGGAATTTTTGGAATTTTCTGGCGCAAGAGCCATGGTTTTGACTATGCTGCGCCAAACTCAGTTTAAAATCATATCAATGTACTTTAATAAAAAAACGTATCGTGTTTAAAATTACTCATAAACAAAAAACTTTAAATGAGTGTATAAAATTTGATTGACTTTAAAAAGGCAAAGATTTGAGCATGTGGTGTCTTACCAAGCAAAAAGGGTAATATAGTGTTCGTTTTTTGAAAAAATAACAAACGCCGAGCATTGAAATCTGGACATTCTGACAATATATGTTTGACAGTCATTTGACAGCCACACTGAGAACATAGAGGTGGTTGTTCACCTAGCAACAAGTGGAGATGGGTGAACCTGGTATGCCCAATACGTAAACGGGTTGATACCGTGTCTGCTTTTCGATTTGATAACGACGGCCACGGTTGCACATGGGGTTTAACAGCATATAGTTTATTGTTGGTTTCAAGGTCCCACTGAGCTTGCCATTTGGAATAAAGGAGCATTTTAATGTGCTTATTTTTATCTCTTAAAGGGATAGACGTAGTCGCAGGAATGCATGCCAATGTAGCAGCTCTGTCCACCTGCTCATTGCCCAGAATTCCCACATGAGAGGGTATCCAACAGAATAAAATGGTAAAATCACGAGAAGTCAGTTTATTAAAAGTATCTAGAATTTTGGAAATCAAGGGATGATTATGAGGATGAAGATAAAATGACTTTATTGATTGCAGAACACTTAGAGAGTCACAGTAAATAATAAACTTTTTCTCCGGTCTCTCAGAAATTGCTTCTAATGCATATAATATTTCTGCTGTAAAAATTGAACAAAAGGAAGGAAGTGTAAAAAAAATCACTGTATCTGGTAGGATAACAGCGAAAGAGACTCGATTAGATGATTTTGATCCATCAGTGTAAATTGGAAGAAAGTCATTATATTGCTGTCTATGTTGAAAGAAAATTTTTTGATAAATAACATCTGTAGTCACAGATTTGATAAAATTGCTGAAAGGGTTTAAAAAATACATACTAAAATTTTCCCAAGGAGGAAAACCATTTATCATCTGTGGAGTAACTAGTAGGTTAAGCAAATTTTCTGAAAGGATGTTTTGTGCTCTTGTAAAAAACACTGGTATGGATGACTTTCTAGCCTCTTGCAATCTAATTAAACATGGACGAAGTTTAAAATTATAAAATGGATGATTCCTGTTTGACTGAATTCTAAAATAAAATTTCAAAGACAGCATTTGTCTTCTTATATCAAGGGAAGGTTCATAACACTCGACATAAAGACTTTTCACAGGGGATGTCCTAAAGGCTCCGGAAACAAGTCTAAGTGCTGCGTGATGAACAGGGTCAAGCTTTTTTAAGACACTTTTCCTTGCAGAACCATAAATTTCACTGCCGTAATCCATCCTCGAGAGGACAGTGGCTTTATATATTTTAATCAAAGAGTCTCTATCCGCTCCCCAAGCTGTAGATGACAAAACCTTTAATATATTCAAAGATATTTCACATTTTTTCTTTAATAGTTTCACATGAGGAAGAAAAGTTAGCTTTTTGTCGAAGGTTAGACCCAAGAACCGTATCTCGTCTAAAAATGAGATGGTTTCATCATTCAATTTAATTTCTGGATTAGAGTGTAAACTTCTTTTACGGCAGAAATGAACACCCGCAGTTTTAGATGTAGAAATTTTAAAACCATTATTATTGCACCATTGTGTGATATTGTTAACAGCAATCTGCAATTGTCGTTGTATAAGATTCATATTTATTCCCGTGCAAGAAATGCACAGGTCGTCAACGTATAAATGACCCTTCACGGTAGGCGATAATTGTCTTAAAATATTGTTAATTTTCAAAATAAAAAGTGTCACACTTAAAACGCTGCCCTGAGGAACACCTTCCTCTTGGATGAAGAAATCTGAAAATTCGGACTGCACCTTAACTTGAAATTTCCTGAGTTTCAAAAAATTACTTATAAAAATAGGCAGGTTTCCCCTTAATCCAAGATCATGCAAATCCTTCAAAATCCCGTACCTCCAGGCCCGATCATATGCCTTTTCGATGTCAAAAAATATGGCAACTAAGTGCTTTCTTTGTAGAAAAGCGAGACGAATGTCTGTTTCTAGAGCCAAAAGATTATCGATGGTGCTACGGCCTTTCCGAAAACCACTCTGAGAAGGATGAAGAAAGCCATTGTTTTCCAGGTAATAAATTAGTCTACGATTAATCATGCGCTCTAGTAATTTACAGAGGCAGCAGGTCAAAGCAATGGGACGATAGTTAGACGGGTCTTGTGGATCTTTTCCTGGTTTTAACAAAGGAATTATTATTGCTGTTTGCCACATAGTAGGAAAGCTGCGTTCGTGCCAGAGACGATTGTAAAAATCTAATAAGGCTTTTTGAGACTCGGCTGTTAATTTTCTGATCATGGAATAGCTAATATTGTCCGGTCCTGGAGAAGAGTTGTGAACGCTGTATAAACATGATTGTAATTCCAAAAATGTGAGGTCACAGTTGTAGGGCAAGGTAGTCCGAGAATTAAACTTTAAATTATGTTTTTCTGCATTCTTTTTGTAATTCAATATTTGGGGAGGGTAATTTTGGCTGTTAGAAGTATACGCAAAAGTTGCGGCAATGCAATTTGCAATATCTTTTAAGGATGAAATTGTATTTCCGTTATGAACTAACATAGAAACGGCATTAGTATGGGAAGCACCTGAAGCTTTTTTTACTTTATTCCACAATTGACGGCTAGAAATTTTAAAGGTAATACTGGAGACAAAGTTTCGCCAAGAAATTCTTCGACTGCGTCGTTGTATTTTTCTGGATTCTGCCCTGGCCTTTTTAAAGTGGATAAAATTCTGTGTGGTGGGATATTTTCGAAAAATATTCCAGGTCTTTTTTTGTCTTTTGTATGCCTGTTGGCAGTCTTTATTCCACCAGGGTTTGTTGTTCTTTTTTTTGCGAATACCACATGTCTTTGGAATAGATCTGTCTGCTGCATCGATTATAGTGTTGACAATATGATTTAGTGCTTCCTCAATAGTTGAAGATTTAATTATATTAGAATCGATATTAGCCAAAGAGGTGAACTTCTGCCAGTTTGCTGCATTTAAGATATATTTGGGAGGGTAGAAAGAACCAGTGATAATGTGTCTGCTATCTGTTAAAATTAAAGGAAAGTGATCACTATTATATAGATCGTTATCAACCGTTAAATTTAGAAATGGCAGGAGTGCTGGAGAGCATATTGCCAGATCGACTGAATGGAATGTACGCGTTGGTAAGTGAAAATGTGTTTTTTCATCGGTATTTAAAAGGCATAAATTATGATCTGAAATAAGTTTTTCAATCTGCAAACCCCGGGAATTGATGGCAGAATTGCCCCATAATGGACTATGACCGTTAAGATCACCTATAATTATAAAGGGAGGTGGAAGTTGAGGAATTAAATGATTAAGATCTATTTGATTGACAGTTTGATTTGGAGGCAAGTAAATGTTGCAGACAGTAATTAAGGATTGCGTCTGAATGCACATAGCCACAGCCTGTAGATTGGTATTAAGAGACAAAGGCATGGAAGGGTTATTAGTAGCAGCAAGTATTACAACACCACCCGAAACACGTTTTTGGGTATGATGTTTGCTATAAATTTTATAATGAGAGATACTATGTTTATCATTTTTGAGGTAAGTTTCCTGTAGAGCGATAAAGGCGGGTTGATATTTGTTAATAAGGTCCTTTAATTCAGCAAATTTATTTTGAAAGCCACGACAGTTCCAAGAAATGAAAGAGGCCATGAAAAAACCAACCACCAACAAAAGCACGAAAAGGAGGAGCACCGCCTGAAACAGAAGGACAAACACTAAGGAGAAGGAGGGAGCCCTTCGACATCACTGGTAAGCATTTCATCATCAGACAGATGTACTTTGAGGAGGGAGTCATTATCTTGTTCTTCACTCGTCTTTTTGATAGAGTCCTTCAAAAAATCGTCCTTGGTAGGAAAACCATTTGTAAGAGAGCTTAAAATAGTTTTATCTCTTTTCTCAGCAAGTCGTTTTGCGCGCTTTGCAGATTTGGATTCTTTTAATTTTACTAATCCAATCGACTTTTGTTCCTGTTTTTTGTCATCTCGAGTTTGTTTAGAATTCCTGTTTAGTGTAGAACTCCCACTTGGAGAGGATGTATTGGAAAGAGAAATTTTTTCTGATGTATTATTGATATTTGACGAGGTCGATGTAGCAGATGCAAAATTGAGAGAGGATGTACTTGATTGTAATTCGTTAATATCAATTGAAGAAGCAACGATTGGAGGAATTGTTTGCGAAACGGCTTTATTGGTAAGATTCTGGGATATGATAGAGGTAGAGGAAGTTTTTTCCCATGATGTTTTTTATCTCAAGCAATGCCAGCCAGTCGCTTTTCTTTATTGTAATTGTTTCAGTCTCAACTGATGTTGATGAAAGTGTTGTAGAAGTAGAGCCAGTTTGGCCATTTTGTAATTTTTGTTTAGATGTCATTTGAGGGGGATTTAAAGCTGCTGAGTAGGTGAGACCTGATTGAGGGGTTCTATCGTTTACTATTTTTCGTGCTTCTGGAAATGAAATGTTTCGTGTTATTTTAACAGTTTGTATTTCTTTCTCTTGTTTGTAGCGTGGGCAGGATTTTGAATAAGCCGGGTGTTCGTCAGAACAGTTGAAACATTTTGGTTTAGTAGAAGAGCAGGTATTACTTTCATGATCTGGTAGAGAGCAGTAAGCACATATTTGTTTAGAAGATTTACAGGCTGTAATTGTGTGACCAAATTTTTGACATTTAAAGTATCGAAGTGGATTTGGTATATAATGTTTAACAAGACAGTTAATGTAAGCAATTTTGGCAGACTTGGGCAAAACAGGAGTATCAAATGTCAATATTAGGTGTTTTGTTGGAAAATTTTGACCATTTCTTTTTATTGAAATTCTGCGAACTGCTATAACCTTTTGTGTACTGGTTGGTTGGTTGGTTGGTTGTGTAGGGTTTATTGGCGCAAGAGCCAGATTTGGCTATACTGCGCCAAGCAAATGGTAAAATTATAAAAGATAAAAAATGTAGTCCTTTGTTCAATTAACACATGAGCAATGAGATTAAATCAAATTTGTTTACTTAAAACAATGATTAGAGAACAAAATTTAAAACCATGTACCATAACAGTTTGAAACAATGATGTTAATGTATATGAACTAAAAATGAAGGTTAAACATACGGAATAATAAAAAATCTCATACACAAGTAAAAACACCAATAGCCCTTAAGAACTTAAAAATGTTTGGGTGGTATTTTTCACCCACTAGGTCTCGTAATGTGAAAGAAGTCAATGTAAAAAAACAAGAACGATGAGAATTAAAAACTGGACATTCAATTAAAACATGATGAACAGTAAAAGGAATCTGGCAGCTGTTGCACATAGGCGCATTTTCTCCCAATATTAGATATTTATGGGTAAAGCGTGTATGACCTATACGGAGACGAGTCAACTTAACATCCATCTCACGTATTGGATGAACAGGCCATAAAACAATATCAGTTCTGATGGAATGCCCCCTCAGGGGCTCACCTTCTTTAGGTGAGTACGGGTGTCCCAACCCCGAGGTACCCAGGGATCTTTTCCTATCTCAAAGGGTTTACTTTCTTTGGTAATTACGGGCGTCGCGCTCCCGGGAAGCCTTAGCGATCTTTTCTCATTTATTCTTAATTTCCTTACGTCGAGACTACAGAGTAATTATGTTTTTTTTTTTTTGCATTTCTGTATTTACATCATTTCTTTCCAACTTTTCTAAATTGATATTATTTTGATCTTTTTGTATTTTGAATAGCTGTGTTTTATCTTATTTGAGATTTGGTTTGCAAGTATTAATTGTGGATTTTTTTCTTTCTTTCCCTCGACGGTAGGCGAGGGAGCTCTCCATGGGAAGCTGTTGCCTTATTTATTGCTTCTTGCTTCTCATTGACAGCCACAACCCCTCGTGTTGGCCGTGCGTGGCAACCCATTGGACGGGTGGTACATTTCGGTCCCTGATGTATCAATCGGCCGGTATCCTAGACAATTGACTGGGCTGCTCAAGGGGATCAAGCGAAGGGGTCACTCCTTGGTTGGTTGGTTGAGTGAGGTTTATTGGCGCAAGAGCCATATTAGGCTATACTGCGCCAATCAAATGGTAAAAGATAAAAAACACTCGTTTGTTTAATTAGAACAGATATATTAAGGAAAAATAGTGTAAATATGATTTAAAAAAATTATTACAGTGAAACTTTAGAACTATGTGCCATGAAAATTTGAAATAATGAAACACGAGCTTAAAAGGAATGTTCAACAAAACCAGAAAAGTAAATACTCTATATACAAGTAAAAAACCCAATAGCATTTAAAAATTTAAAAACATTTCGGTGGTATTTCTCGCCCACCAAGTCTTGTAATGTTGGAGGCGAGGTAAAAAAACGAATACGATAACGATTAAATACAGGACATTCAATCATGATATGAAAAACAGTAAATTGTACTTGACAATTGTTGCACATGGGTGCATTCTCCCCAAATATCAGATGTTTATGAGTGAAGCGCGTATGCCCTACACGGAGACGAGTCAATTTAACATCCATCTCACGTATAGGGTGAACAGGCCAATAGAAAATATCCGTTTTTATAAAATGTAATTTATTTTGGGTCTGCAGATCCCATGAATTTTGCCATTAAAAATAGATGTAACGATAGATGGATCTTTTAATATCGCAAAAGGGTATTCCTATGCTTAAAAAAGTAGTTGCAGTTTTTGCAGCCCAGTCCGCCTTCTCATTCCCCGAGATGCCGACATGACTCGGTACCCAACAGAAAATTATTTCAAACCCATCATTTTTTAATAATTGCAAGGTGAATAAAATTTTAATGGCAAATGGATGCATCCGATTTTGGTAGTGCGAAATTGTCTTCAATGCACTCATGCTATCGGTATACAGAACAAAT